>VDFB02090429.1:0-34172 GCA_007258455.2 Sequoia sempervirens
TATGTGTCTAACCTCTTTGGATACTCACCTATTAGATAGCCTATAGTTCCATTTCCTTAGAGTGAGCATGCATTTTTCTAGAAAAATAACCTAGATTTGATCCATGTTGTGATGGACAAACGATTGAAGCTTGATCCACCCGTTTTTTTTTGGTTTTCCCTTTTGTCATTGGTAGTGTATGTTTGTGCCTTGTTATAGCTCCTTATATCATTTTCATGTGTTTTGTTTTGTGCCTATGTTGGTTTTATCATGAGATCTTGATCCTGGGGGCTTGATCATCCCTCTTTATTGTTGTCATCCTATCTTGTTGACATTGGTGCACTTGGACCCCTCTTGATGTGAGTTTGTCTAATTTAGTGTGAGTTTGAAGAAAGTTCATCCTCTCACTAAAATAGGGGCTAAATGTGGTAATGAAAAAAGTATCCCTCTACTTTTCCTTGCTTGTTTGGGACCTCCTTATTAAATTAAGCATAATGTTGCCTTGATTTAGTGTTGTAACGTGTTTAACACATTCACATTAGGTCTTGGGCCCTTGTGAGCTAAATGAAATTGATTGTACCTTATTTAAGGTGTTGTAAAGTGTTTTTCCACACTTTCACATTAATCTAGAGTTTTCATAATTAACTGGACATCTTTATGCTTTATTTGGCCTTATTTTGCATCCACAATCTTTAATTTACACATCTTTTTCAAGGATAATCCTGACATAAACCAACATCCAATCATAATTCATGTCTTTTTAGGTTGTGTGGCTCATATTTAGTGATCTAGGACTCAAATTCCACCTTGGGTATATGTTTCCCACCTAGGTTTTGGGGCCACGATCTTGATTTCGCATGAATATAAGCATTTTTGAAAAATGTGTCCCATAGTTAAGCCTAATGGGATTCATACACCACTTCTAGCTTATGAGTCCCATGTGGCCCAAACTTAAATTTAATTCAAATTAAATTGATGGGATTTTATCCTCCTAGATCTGATGTTGGCTTGTAGTGTTGTAATTTCGTGAAATTTGACATAAAAAAGTATAAAATACAAGGTTATTTCACTCATTTTCTACTTTAACAATCTAAGATTCCAAGTATTCACGCATTCTAGCATATTTGAGTTCACAAGAGCATTCAATCATTCACAAGATAATTCAAGAATCTTCAAGAGATGATTATCAAGTATTTTGGAGCATTATTCAAGTATTAAGCATCATGTCAAAGTCATCATACATCATGTTTATTTTTGAGCTAACATTTGTGATGTAGGGTTTCATGATTCAAGCTAGCATTCAATTCAAGATCTACAACATTCAACCAAGATTCAAGATCTACATCCATCAGAGCCACTTCATATATGTTTGCAGCACTTTATTGCTATGGTTTGCTGAGTTGCAACATTACATTTTGTTCATTCATCATTCCTTTGTCCCATTTTATTTCATTACAAGGTTTGATTACCAAAATGGGGTTTGACCAAGGAAAACCCCTTTACACTAACACTAACAAAATAACATTTTCCCCTTTCTTTAGTGTGTGATTTGTAGATCTTTGTTGAAGACATATTGAAGAGAAAGATTGGAGAAAAGTTGTCAAGTGTTCAAAGTTGTCAAAATCATCACCTTACTTTGGAGATGACAAAAAGACATTTACATGTTGCAAATTAGAGATTCAGACCCATAAATTAGGTGGAAAATATAGAGCAGAGATTGAAGAGAAAATTTATACTTTGAATTTACAGAAAAGCCTAACTTGACTAATATGCCACTTTTGATGTATGAGTTGAGTACAATGAAATTTGTAGTTTTCAGGAGTTTTGGACATATCTTCTCCAAATTTATGTTCCTTCCCAGAAACCCTAATCTGCGACTAAATCACCCATACTAGTGTATGAGTCCTAAAAAAAATAATTTCAATGTTTTATGCATTTCAATTCTTCATTCAGGCTTGTACAGATTTCCAGGTTCACACCTCTGATCTCTCAACTCTCTATTCTGATTTACATGCATTTTTAGGTCATATAGTGATGTTTTGCATTGTATTAGGATTTAGCATTAGGTCTTGCATTTCAATAGTCTTTCCAAGCCCTAGCTTGGTGGTGAACCCCTCTTTAGTCATTAATCATACCCTAGAACACCCTATTGCAGATCTCTTTCCTTCATTCCATCCTCGGATTGAGAGCTCTAAGGTTTCCTTGAATGAAACTTGAGTGAAATAGGAGGAGCCCTATCTCTTCAAGGATAGAAACTCACACTTCCTCGTATTTCTATTGTTTCAATAATCATCTTCATGTATGGTTTTTTTTCCTATGTACTATCATCTATGGATGCAATGCCTCTAAAAGAACCCATAAATTTAATGCATCTTTTTCAATACTATGCATAGTGTCTATGTGGCATACACACGACACTCATCCCTTAGGGATCACCGTTCATTGTGCTATGATATTCCTTAATTAACACATTATTTGCATTCTATGTTATGATGTGAACATGTGCATGTAATTAATTTATTTAATTAGGAACTATATATAGACATGTGTTTTATTATGTTGTGTATCTGTAAATTTTATTTGATTAAGTCTTTTGGCTAGGAAATTAGATCATCATTGTGTTTAATTAACATACATCCAATGTGTGTTTATCAGATCATGATGGCATCTAATCTAAAAGTACAACCATGAACATAAATCCATCACATGGCAATACATGAAAGTAAAGTACACATGAATTCCATGATGCCACAAAAAATCTCATATATATATATATATCAAAATATCATGTACATGTATTGCACCACTATATTAAAATGTCGTGACTATATATTTGTATATATATGTACATAAAAATAATGATATACATCAAAACAATATGATCTGGTATACATCAAAATTTGGCATGCGAAATAGGTATACATAAAAATCTATCCCTTGGGCGCATGGCTCCTTGAGCCCTCTAGTCCTAGCGGTGGTGGCAGAGGTGGATGTTAGATCAAGCATATGAATGTGAGCACTGTGATCATGACATAGACATGATCTATGACCACATTCCCTATACATCTCCTCATAGCTAGACTGCCTCATCTCATAGCTTGACTTCCCACTCACAAGCCTAATATAGCTTATTATGAGGCTACTACACTTGGGGATCAGTGCCTGACCTTGCAACCTCTTCCTACCTACTCAAGTCATCGAGTTGGCTCTATAGGGTGTCACATGCCACTATGACACTCTTTGATCATGTCACTACTTGATATTTCTTAGTTAGTGTGGTGTGAAGCTCTATTGAGTGTCAATCCCACTACCTAGTCATTGTGGTGGGGTCAACAACCCTTTGAATGGTCTCCACACATTCCTCATAAAAAACCCTCATTTGTGCTAGAGGATAAAAAATGTGAGCATATCACCCAATTAAAGTAGGCCTATAAGCATCTAGAACACTACTCTAGATAGGCACACTCGAGGCCACCTTAGAAATGCATCAACTAATGAAGGTGATCCACTCCTATGTGTCAATTGTAACCATAAAGAAAGTGGATGCTATCAATACTAGATCATATCAAAACATATATATGAGATAAACTGAATAAAAAATTACTAAAAAAGAAATAACATGCATCACATTCAAGAATAGAGCTCTCTTCTAGTGGTTCAACATTTTTTCAAAATTCCTTGAAGGTGAGAAATGTCAGTTCTCCCCCTAGTGGTAATGGCGGTAGATGTGTTGTTGTTGTTGAGGGTGCAAAATTGTTAGCCTGCAGTGGTTCTTTTGGTAATGATGGTGCATCCTCTTTTGTGTCTTTTGTTCTGGACTCTTTGGGTTTTGGGGATGTTCTTCACTCCAAGCCTAGTGCAGGGACCTTTCTGAGTCCTCATAATGTGAGCCTGTCCTCCTCTCCGTGTCCGAAGATTACTGTTAGGGAAGGAAAAAAGCATGTGGGGGTCTTTTCAAATGGGCCCAGCTGGTTTAATATTTTTGGTGCTAAGCCTAAAGGGAAGAGTACTTCTCCTCCAGTTATCTTTTTGGAGAACTAGATGACTAGGGAGTATTCGTTGTCTATTCTTGACTATATTATTGAGAAACATTTGGATTTGATGGATTTATCTTTGGTGGGAAAATTTGTGGGTCCTTGTCCAAACATTGAGCTAGTGCATAATCTTGTTTCTAAGAGATGGAGGCTGAAAGGTCAGGTGGAGGTGGTAGCGATGGCCAAGGGTTTCTTCTCTTTCTATTTCACCTATGAGGAGGACACAGTGAATGTTCTTATGAGATAAGGAATGTCGGGGTGGATTGATTATGCTTGATCCATGATGAATTGAAGCATATTTTAGCCACTAAACCTTCATCACAAACAAGATCATTCAAATTGAAACTTAAACTAAGAATTTATTGAAACTGAAAGTTACAAACTATGAAAATAGTTAAATTCCTACTCTAACCCATTTGAAACTTATCCTGTTTTGGAATTGGTGTCGTGTTGATGTGGAACAATGACCCTTTCCCAATCCCATGATTAGTGAGCTTGTTTCAGTCAATTCTATGGAAGAGAATTGATGAAACCATTGTGATAAGTAGATGAAAACCTTATTTATGCTAAACCAAACATGATGAAATCTAAATTAACATAATTATATGCTAAAATTGATTTAATTATGCAATTGCTAAGCTAAACTAAGCTAATTGTGAGCTAAAAGATGGAAACCCTAATTTATAAACAAACTAAGATGGATGCATGGAAGCCATTAATGGATGTTTTAAGCTATTATGCAATTAAAATGAACTAACTCAAGCTAAAAGTGAGTAAAATATGAGTGTGAGTGCAAGTGAATTCAACATCATAAGTTTGCAATTGAAAGATGGATGATGGATTTCAACAGCATGAGTTTTCTCTAAAAGTGATGGCTCCATTTGTCTCCAAATAGTGTTTTATTTAGAGGAGAGAAAATGAGAAATGGAGGGTTGAGATTGGAAAGCTTAATAAACGGTTCAAGATGGAGGAAATAAGAGGCATGGATCATGGATTCTCATCAACGGATGAGAATGAAAAATGAAAGTTAATCAAGGGATCACATTGGTTCCAAACAAACACACTTTTGACCTACACACATAGGTCAAAATTGACTTGCTCAAGACATTAAAGGTTAAAACTTGCATAAGAATCCAAGTGAGATGATTGGAGGAGAGAGAATATTCCTTGGAATATTCATTTGGGTGAGGATAAAAGATATTTTTCAAATTAAAAGAAATTTTAAATTGTGGAAAAAGGGATAAGGAATATTCCCTTTGGAGAAAATGTAATTGCTAATTAAACAAGGTTTAATCATGTAATTAGGAGATTTGAAGAAATTAAAAGTGATGTTCATTAAATTAAATAATTTACGAATGGGATGGATGAAATCATATTTAATTAAATAACTAGGGTTGTTTGGAAACAAGATGAATTTAAATTAAATGTTTGATTTATTTAATTTAATGAGATGAAATGTTAGCATGAAGGGGGATGAGTTGCCAATTTGATGAATTAGGTTAATGGGCCGAAGATGATGCAATTGAGTAGTAGTGAGGCAATTCAATTAATTAAGCGAAAGGGATGGGTTTAGAGGAAGTGATGTTAATGAAACTTTGAGTGCATGATATTATCTAGGACAATTTTCGATTATACTACATTTTGCCCCTCTTTGAAGCGAGGTACCTGCTTCTTCGATTCAAAGAATAATGCTCTTCAAATTAAAATTGCTACCTAAATCAAAAAATAAAAAATTTCTGATTTTTTAGATGCTCCAATGGAAGGATTAAGCTGATTCCTTACCCCCCTCGATAAATCGGGTAGAAATTTTGAATTTCGGGTTGATTTCTTGATAAACGTAAAAAGTTGCCCCGAGGGTCCAGAAAGGCTCCAAGATGCAAGAATTATGCCAAACACATTTTTGAATGGCACAACGAGATCTCCCAAGACACATATCCAACTAAGTTCAAGAGTTTTAGTAGCTTCCAAGTGCAGGACCACTAGTATGTAACACGAAACTTGATTTGAAATTTGACTTTTTGATGCATTTATTGCACTTTGAAATTTAATCTTTGGCGGCGCCACTATATAGCGATGCCCATTTTGCAATCAACGATGCTCAAATGAATTATAACAATGCATGTGTATATGGGGATGCTACTCATAATTTAAAATTAGGGTTTCTAATTTTAAATTGTGATGCTTGATTATATAGTGATGCACTTGTTGATTTAGAAATTAGGGTTAGCATTTCCAAAGTTTAGATAGAAACGCTCGTGTGTTTGGTGACGTACTTTGTAATTTGAAATTTGAAATGCTTTTGGGTATTGCAATTTGAAATTTGAATATAGCAACGCTATTGAAAATAGTTATGCTATTGTGATTTTTGAGCTGAGAATTTCAAATTTAGTCAAATTTCCTCAATTTCTTGATGTCGTTTGCTTCATGGATGTAGGAGGTCATTCCATTGCTGATTTCGTGTGAGCACAGACCCACTGTGTTGGAGAGATTAGGTGATCTATTAGAGTTATGGTAGGAGCACCTAGGAGAGATCAACCTTTGGTACGTTGCATATGCATCTGTCATCCGGACACATTTAGCCATGATGACTACATTGTACGAGAGATGGCACAATGAGACATTGAATTTCCATCTTCTAACATGCAAGGCGATGATGACCTTGGAGGATGTATGGCATATTTTTTGCTTCCCAATGCATGGTGATTGCATGATCTACAAAATTGATGTCAAACTTGATGCCTATCATGAGGTGATGGAGCTAGAGTACATTGCTTTAGTTACATCACAGATCGACCTCGAGTTGTACAGAGGTCATGTGCCCACTTTCAAGTTTGGTTGCTTTGGACAGATGCATCAGAGGGTTCAACCCAGGATGGGGATTGGCATGGCATAGGATGCTCCATAGGAGAACACTATTTGTATGGAGGCCAGTGATGTTGGCCTCACTTTATCATGCATGCATGACTTTGTTTACTATGACAGGAGACCCATTGGTGTAGGGGTGACTCTACTTTATATTTGGGCATGGGAGCATATCACTGTGCTCTGATCGATAGTGCAGATGGCAGATGTCAAGCCAGATGATCCTGTGATCTGGCAGTACAAAGTTGTTATCACCTTGAGGCACACTGGACATATTGGGCTCCTGTACTAGTGATGGGTTATTGATGACATGATAATTTTTTGATGGTGACCTTGGCTATAGATGCCAGCATGGTTTAACAATGTTCAACATCTATTTTTCACTAGGCAGACTCGATACATGTAAGGTCGTGGGGATATATTATTTAGAGATATTTACTAGATAGAGTGGCTCGATAGTTTGGGGAGGTCCAAGACAAGCTAAACGATGCCTATAGGGCTAGGTTTGCAATGGTTTCTCATGAGATTCCCACATGGGGACCTACCATTCCAGCTCTAGAGGTAGTTGAGAGCTTCAAATAGTTAGCGGCCAAGCCATGGGCCTATGACAAGGGTTAGGCGATAGCAATGAGTACGTTAGCTTATGATGCTTGGTTCACACCTCCACATCATTTGATAGATCCAACGAGTGCTCCTCCACGAGGGAGGCCTAGAGGGAGAGGAGCTAGTAGAGGCAAAGGCCAGGGTGGTCAAGACAGTGGGGATAGACATATTCTGGGGGTTCCACCAGTGGGTCAGCAGCCTCCTTAGTAGCCTAGTGGTCAACAACAGGTCAGATAGTAGTAGGCAACACCACCACCACCACCAGATGCTAGAGATGCATAGATACAACTAAAATAGCAGATGGATATTTTGATTGGTGAGAAGGACTAGGCCCGCCAATAGATTTTGGCTATTACTGCTAAGTAGGACCAGACTAGATAGCAGGTGGTGGCCATCATGATAGAGAGAGATCAGGCACTATAGTGGTTATAGGCCATGACCACAGAGAGGGACTAGGAGTTTTCCTGATGCCAACAGGTAGAGGTGATGATGGTGGCTACTCATGGTAGAACCGTATCGGTAATATTATACAAAGAGGTTGTGATAGAGGAAGCCTAATATAGGATGCACTACCACCGAGATGTACCACAGGAACTCAGACAACCTAATTTTTCATAGCGGAGTGATGCACGGCCCAAGACTGAGGATCAGCCAGAGAGGTAGGCCGAAGAGGGTAGCAGCCATCAGGGCTAGCCCTCATGTATAGAAACTTTTTTAATTTTTTTTCCACATTATTTAATACAAATATAAATTCATGGGCTCCTTTTGATAGCCTCATGGATAGTATACTTTTGATCGATATATACACTAATCTCAATTTTGTACCATGACATTCATTTTTTTGATATATATATAATACAGATACAAATTCTACATGATGTTTTCATCTTATTTCATGCCTATGATATATGGATGCATATGTTATGATGTGGATGCATTTTTTGTGTGTATTTTCTATGCAGTTTTATGAGATGATCATGATATGATAATGCAATGCATGTGTATGATATGTGATGCAATGATTTGAGATGCTCAAAATAAAAAATCTATATTATTCATCGCTACTCAAATGATAATGTAGGATGTATGATATGATATGCTATGATTATGTTGATGGATATTTTATGATTATGAGATGTATGTATTCCAATGATTTTTGGATGCAGGATGGATGCATTTGATGATGTTTTTGTTGACTATCATGATACCAAGTTACCGTGGAGAGAAGATAGAAGAATAAACAATGAATAACCATTGATTTCAATGATGATAGGAATGCATGATGAGGGATAAGATCACGGGGATGCTGAGTTGTTCACATTTGAGATTAGGTATTTTTTTGTCGTTCCTTATTGTTTGATATAGCACATAGACGATGCATCAAGGTATTATTGATAACCCGAGCTGACATTGTATCTAGTGTAATGGATTTTGAATTAACAAGCGAGATGGGTTGGTTTATTTACACCTTGACATCTGAAAGCGTCATTGGAATGCAAGTTAGAAGTTTAGAACATATTGAACCAAAGCATACACAATAGTCAACAACATACTCCAAACAACTTCCCTACACACAAGTAAGCAAGTATGTGTGAAGATTATTTTACAAGAGTATCCACAAGCATAGAAAATGAAAGATAATGATTTATTCCCCATTCCTTTCTCTCTAAATCATTTTGATAGACATCATCAAAAGATCCTCAGAATGGATCATTAAGATAAATCGTAAGAAAATATCAAAGACAAACAGTCAGTGTTAACTATATCTCTTGCCTAATTTAAGTTAGCTTAGGTGTTGTCTGATAGTGATGTCCATCATAGGAAGGATAAATCCCAGGACATGTTGATCAGAGGTTTTTTGATATTGGGATGATGATGCTAAGATGAGCTATTGATATACGCTTCACTAACACATTTATCTGTGATTTAGACTTTAGATTTTGACAATTAGGTTCACACTTTACAACTGGCCATGCCTATTTTCTACTTGCTTTTCCAAAGGTTGAAGGTGACGATCGATTTATTATGGGTGAAAGTGAGATGGGATGGATGGGTTTTGGATTTTCTGGATTATTTCAATGTTTTTAGTATTTTGAAATGTTTTGAGGTTGTTTTTGGTCTTTTTGAAAGTTTATGTGAATGTTTATGTTTTCAATTATTTGGGGATTTTTAGGGTTTTTTTAATGTTTTCTGATGTTTTTGGATTTTTTAATTTTCAAATGTTTAGGTATTTTCTAATATTTTGATGTTTAGGGTTTTTTCAGTGTATTTGGATTTTTTTGGGATTTCGGAGAATATTTGGATGTTTTGGGATTTTTGAAAATTTTCCAACCAAGAACCTAACCTAAAGACCTATCCTAGGGGTCTTAGGGGCTAATCAAAGATAAGCCTTTCCTATGTTATACACGTAGAAACCACGTAGTTCAACTGACTCAACTTATTTACAAGATATGAATAGTTGAGAGAATATCAGTTTATTCTAAGTTCCTAAAGGACTGACCTAGGGTGTCTTGGGGGCACATCAATGATGGCCTTGCCTACGTTCAAGCTCATAGATGATGTAGTTCAACAAGGGTTCCACTTTTTTTGTATTTTCGATGTTCGACCTTTTTAGCTTGGATTTTGATGTTTCTGGATGTTTCGTATTTTTCCTTTACAATTTTCTAAATGTTTTTGGATTTTAGCTATACAGGAATTTGCAAATGTTTTCAGATTTTTTGATGAACATTTTACAATTTTTTTTGGGATTTTTGATGAGATTTTATGAATGTTTTTGGTATTTTTTGATGATCTCAAGATATACAAGAACCCGACACAATTCATAACTAAGTGCCCCTAGTGTGATATGATAGACTACTTCAATAAGGTAGGACAAACTAACCTTTGGAATATGCCAAGTATTATTAAAGGGATTGCAATACTTCACAATATCAAGCTATGATAAGGATGAGGGATGAGTGGTGGTGCCAAGAATGATAGGATAAAATATCCAAAGAATATATGGAGGTGCTTTATTTGCACAAGGTGCCTATTTTCCAAGTTTTCACCAAGGTACTTGCCCAAAGCACCACTAAAGTGGTTTTCACAAGAGGATGATTTTTTTTTTCTCAATCCTTTTTTTCTCTTTTTTTGGATTTTTTATCATTTTTTTATTTTTTTGGATTTTTTGATTTATACACTTTAAGACTAGGCATAAAATTTTTTGATATGCAAGTTCTTAGTTGGCTCCTATAAGGGTTCACTTTCAGGCATTGACAATTGGTATGCTCCTGATCCATAACTTGTTGTGATGACGAAAGGACCCAACTAGTTAGGCTAAAACTTCCCTTTGTTATCTTGATCTGGAAGGTTCTTTTGATTCTGTTTCAGGACAAGATACCCTACCTAGAAAGACCGACATTTTATCCTCTTGTTATAGCTCCACTTTAGTTAGTTTTGGTATACTTTCAAGTGATTGAGGGCACCCAAATGACACTCGTCCATGAATTCCAACTCATTCAGCTGAGATACTCTATATTCTTCATCTGTGATCAAGTTTTGTTGTGGTACTCACAATGATGGGAGCTCAACCTCAATAGGTAGGATAGCTTTGGATCCATAGAATAGGGAGAAAGTGATTGCACCTGTCAGTGTGTGGATACTTGTTTGATAAGCCTAGAGAGCGGGATTGAGTTGTAGATGCTAGTCATGGCCAACTTCATTGACCATCTTCTTTAGGATTTTAAGGATGGTTTTCTTCGTAGCCTCCACTTGACCATTTCCCTAGGGGTAATACAAGGTAGAGAATTGGAGTTGGATGTTGAATCTTTTACACAACTCTTTCACATCTTGATTCTTAAAGGAGGTTCCATTATTTGAGATGAGATTTTGTGGAACACCATAATGATAGATGAGGTATTTTAGGATGAATTTGGAAAAAAAATTCCCCATTATGTAGGTCATAGGAATGGCTTCAATCCACTTAGTAAAGTACTTAGTGGCATTTATGATAAACTTGTGGCCATTGGGTGAGGTTGGGGTGATTTTACCTATAAAGTCAAGTCCCCACTATGAGAAAGTCCAAGGTGTGATCATGGGTTGCAACTCTTGAGATGGAGCATGAATCAGATCTCCATGTTGTTGACATTGGACACATTTTTGCATGTACCGATGAGCTTCCTTTTCCATGGTTGGCCAATAGTACCCTGTCCTCAACAGTTTCTTAGCTAACATCATACTACTAAAGTGGGATCCATATATGCCATCGTGTACATTTGTTAAAGAAGTCAAGGCCTCCTCTTGGTTAAGACATTGTATTAATGTCCCTTTGATGCTTTGGCTATAAATGGTATCACCTAGGATCACAATTCAAGGTGCCTTTTTAACAAAGGTCTTTTTAAGGTTCGAGGTAATATCAAATGGGAGGGTTCCTCTGTTAAGGTAGATAAAGATGTCATGGTACCACAAGGATCCATGACCAATGATGAAACACGTGAATTTAGATTCAGGGATTTTGAAAGTTGCTATGAGAAGTTGTTCTACCAAGAATTCACATTAGAGGATGTTGTTCGACATGTTTAACAGTGATTTGATTATTGCCATGGTGTTTGTTGCTCTATTGTTCATGTGCGAAATCTGCTCAAAATTTATGTCTATGAAAATGTCCTTGATACTTTATACCATCTTCTTGTAAGGAGTGAGCTTATTGTCTTTGGTTTGATAGTTTTCATTGACTTGGTTTATAACTAGATGTGAGTCCCCATAGACTTTCATCTCTTATGTTGGTTATTTTTTTTAGAACCAAACTTATTCTTACCACATACCTATGAACTTTCCAGGAAAAATTATTAGTAAGGGTAAGGATTGGACAACACATAAGTAAAGGATTTTAGGTCTTCACTTCTTCACTTCGGGCTATGTGAAACCTAGGAGGGTAATCCTAATCAATGTGTTTGTAGATACTAGTGTGTATTAGTATCAAACACAGGATGAATAGATATTTCTCTTTAAATGTTTGATAGACACAAAATCTTGAAGATTTGGATAACTTTCAAGATAGTGACTAACATAAACAAGAGAAGATATAATTCATTAAATTACCACACACCCAAAAAAGCTTTATAAGTGATTTGATTATATTTTGTGATCAACAGTTGAATTGGTCACCATAATTGGAGTATGATTACTTTTCTAAAATAGTTCTATATTCTTGGAACAGAGTCAAACCAAATACCCATATGACTAGATAATAAGCTTGTACTTAACAATACCTAAAGCTTCAAAAATATTGCATTACAATACTCTTTCCAGTCATTTCCATAATTTACTTCTTACTAGAATGCTCACACAAGATTTATTTCAAACCCACTATTACATTCAAGCATTTACATACATTCATTGAATGGATAAGAAAGAATAAAACAACACATCTATTGGAAACCAACATAGACAAATAAGATAGCCATTGATTATATTATTTATATTCTGTGTAACCTGTACATAGGAGAGTAATAAATAATTTTTTTATGTTATTCTACTATATGCATTGTCATAGTCATTATCAAAACCATATACATATCAACTAACTTTTCCTAGAACACCTTAGTGGAAAGTTCAGTATCTATCTTTTTTCTGTGAGTGACCTCTTCAAAAAGAACTACCTACTAACATCTATGTGTAACCAACCTTGAAATCCATTTTATAAGACAAGGGAGCAACAAGCACTGGGCTGAGTTAAACTTACATTTCACTTTCATTCCAAAATGAATTTCAATAGAAAGTGAAAAAACTCCCCAATTGGTTGCAAGCAATCATGTGTATGTCACAGGAGAGCAAAAAAAAACCCCAAAAACTATTAGCCAAAGAAGACCCACCATTCTTCAAAAAGTGTCACTGTCGTAACATCAAAAACATGTAAGTTCATTCCATCCCAAGAAACATCACCATCAGTATCAAAAGGAAAAGTAAATAAAGACCCATATCACAATACGCGAGCCAAAGAGAGCAAGATAACATAAAGGAACAAAAATCAAGCATCCACTGAGAAAGGGAATAGGGTGCTACTTTTCCTTGTCACCAACAAAGTAGGTGTGCCCGCTCGCCTATGGGAATTAATCTTCTTGTAATTGATCATAGTAAGACAGCCGAGAGTGATCATGATTTATCTTCAGAATATCTGCGTGTACTTTGTCTTACTTCAATTTCACCTTCCCACATGTACTAGCTCTTGAAAAATTTGACTGCCACAAAAATATTTCCAAACTTTACATGTGTGCCCAAGAATCAATTCTAATTTAGTGTTGTTTTTATCATAGAACGGTCTTGTCCAATATCTCCAGTAGCCTCTATCTTTACCAGAAACCTTCTAAGTATTTTGCAATAGTTCACGTGGCACTTTCCTACATGCCCGATGAAGAATACAAGACACAAGTGGGGCCCTCACAAGATGGCAGGGAGTGGTCAAGACTTACCCACGTCACCCACCATTGGTCATCGATCTCCTTCCTTATGGAAAAATCACTGTTACCAGAGCTTGGCGGGTTTCTCAACAAGTGACAGGTGTAGCCCCAACCGCTAACCTGTGTAACTATCTTTCCTTACTATTTTAGACAGACGAGCATCCAGGGAACAGTCCCAATGAGAACACATGTTGAAGTGTTCATCGTTGATCTTTATTAAAACTGTGTCCACCAGCCTTGTGGAGACATCAGTCCCACCATCTAATAGTAACATGTGGCCATCACCCTCTAGCCCGTGTGTTTAAAATAACATGAAATGAACCAACATGGGCACATAGGGAGTGGTCAAGATGTGGCCACGTCTTCAAATCTGTAACCATTGATCTTCTTTGAATGGCGCCAACTACCTTCACCAAAGAGACTAGGCCCACCAATACACTAGACACGTGGTTGAAGCCCATCAACTGATGTGAGTAAAATAAGAAGGAATAAATCAGCGTGGGCACATGGGGAAAAATTGGGATCAACTTCTGACGATTGAACGACTAGCATGAAATCCCAATTCTACACATGCCACAAAAGATAATATTAAAAGGGGGCCACCTCTAGGTAGATGGGAACTTGACCCATAAAGGACAAAGGCTAAGGATTCAAATCATTATAAAATTAAGCCTCGAGCATAGGAAAATTTAATACTGGAAAAGGATCAAGGTGACCGATAGACATAAAATTAGGGGGCTGATAAAAACAATGAATTTGATGACATAAGTGATATCTTAAACAACTGGCGACCAGGAATATTAGATCAATGCAATAATATAATGACCAAAGGTTTTTCTAGATTATAGGCCAATTTTCAAGGGATTTAAATCATAGGAACCTAACACATTTATAAGGTACATAACCCTAAGCCAAAAATGAGGGTCCAAGCCAAATTTTGCACAATTGTGCAATGGAACGAAGAATTTTTTATTGGCTCCATCATCTTGTATCTGCCATTGAACTGTTATCCTTGGACCTGTGATTAGGGCTTCATACTCAGTAATGTTGTTAGTACATGGGAATGATAGCCTATATGACTTTGGAATGTAATCACCTTGAGGGGTGATGAAGAGAATGCCTACTCCTAATCCATGTTGGGTGAATGATCCATCAAAGTACATCTTCCACTGAGTTGTGAGGTTGATAAGGAACATTGATTCATCAGGGAACTCAAATATCAAGGGGTTCTTAACATAGATAGGTGCTTCTACTAGTTGATTTTCGATCACTTTTCCTTTGATTGCCTTGCACTCTACATACTCTATGTCAAACTCTATTAAGATCATCACCCATTTGGCCATTCTCCCTGTGATATTTTCTTTGGATAACAGGTATTTGAGTTGATCAATAATTGCAATGAGCTTTATTTGATGTGACAACATGAAGTGCCTAAATTTTTGTGAAGCAAAAACTATTGCTAAGAATGCTTTCTCAATGGGTGAATAGTTCATTTCATAGCCAACCAAGGCTCTACTGATGTAGTAGATAGCCCTTTCCTTTCCATTTTCATCATGTTGTGCCAAAAGAGCTCCTAGTGCTGCTGGTGTTGCTAAGATGTACAGGATTAGCGGCTTGTTCGATATTGGTGGCATGAGCACTGGAGGTGTTAGTAGATAGTCTTTGATCTGCTGGAAGCCTTTATCACACTTCTCATCCCATTTGTAGGTTATCCCTTTATGGAGAAGATGCGAAAAGGGGTGGATTTTTTTTATAGTTGTGTTATGAACCTTTTGACGGACTGCAATTTTCCTTGCAATCCTCTCAAATGCTTTAGTGTTTGTGGTGGTTCCATGTCTAAGATGGCTTTTACCTTTTTCAGATCAATTTCTATCCCTCTTTGTGAGATGATGAAGCCAAGAATTTTCCTTGATGTGACCCCAAAGACACACTTTTTTGGATTTAGTCATACCTTGTATTCTTCAAGTCTATCAAAGATGGGTCCTAAGACATGTATGTGTTCACTTGAATTCCTTGATTTTTTACAAAATATTGCCCACATAATCTTCGACTGTTTAATGGATCATGTCATGGAAGATGAGGGTCATGGCTCTTTGATAGGTTACTCCTGCATTCTTTAACCTAAATGGCATTACATTCTGACAATAGGTTCCCCATGGACAAGTGAACATAGTTTTATGTTGATCCTCCTTGGTGATTATGATTTGATTATAGCCTAAAAACCCATACATTAGTGATAGCATTTCATGACCCGTTGTTAAGTCCACAATGAGATCGTTGTTAGGAAGAGGGAAATCATCCTTTGGGCATACTTTCTTTAAATCTCTAAAGTCAGTGCATATTTTGATGCCCCCAGTGGGTTTTGAGACTGGTACTAGGTTTGAAATCCACCCAGGATAATCTATTGATTAGATGAATCCAACATCAAGAAAATTTTGTAACTCTAGTTTCACCAACAGTGCTATTTAAGGATTCATTTTTCACAATTTCTATTTACTTGGCTTAGATTCAAGATAGACTACTAAGTGATGCACAACTACTTCAGGATCAAGGCCTGACATATCTGTGTATGACCATGCAAAGTTAGGTTTGTGCTCTTTGAGGAATGTTGCAAGATTCTTCTGTTCTTCATCCAACAAGGATTCAACATAAAAAGTGATCTTTGGTGCCTCTTTTGTTCCCACATTGACTGGAGTGGCCTTTTCTGCTAGCACTGTTGACTTTTTTTGGATGCATTGCACTAAAGGGGAGATTCAATCCCTCATCCTTGGGCACCTCAGAGAGGTTTTCATCATCGGATGCATCCTTTTTTTTTAATTTTTTAGGATCAAAAAGTGCCACAGTGTGGTTTTCACTTAAAGATTTGCATGCTAGTTGTATTTCATTAAGTTTGTGACTAAAGGATCCAATTGTCTCCCCATAGTACACCTCCATATCTAGCTCCATGTCAAAACCTATTTTATGATCTTCCCATGGTAAGTTGTCATGGAGTCTCATGAATTTCGAGATCACTTCATAATTTTCGTATAAATCAAGCATTGGTGGTCCTTTTTGGTCCATGTCAATGAGTTGTGGGTAGACTAGGCATATTTTAGTTGGTTGTTTACTTGGAGCAAAAGATGTTATGGATGTCATAAAGAGGGATTTTTTTCAAATAGGTCAGCAATGTCAAGGGGATAGTCATCTAAGGTTGTATCACACGATGTAGGTAACCAAGAGGAAGCCTCGTATTGTTTAGTGGAAGTACCTTTACCAATAAGGGTGACCTTGCTAGTAGTACAACCTAGACCAAGATTCTTTAGTCATTTCTCAGGAACGATGGGTTCTAGCAAACCATTGTCATTTTGTTCTAGCTTCTCATACTTGTTGTATCCCATCCCTTCACTAGCCACAAACCTTTGTTTTTATCTTCCATGGGAAGAATAAGGACTGGTCGTTTATCCTAATAGATGAGTTTAGAGATGTCTTCTTCATTGATATCTTCCTAGTTCAAATCCTCCCACTTGGTGAAGGTAGTGGCTTCCATCTTGATTGTTTCGAGCTCTCTTATGCTAGATGTGGATTTTCCATGAGACTGAGGAGAAATAGGTAACTCTCCTAAGACAAAGGTATCTTTCAATAGCTTGTAGTTCCCAAAACCATCATCTTGGATCACTACTTTGATGTCAAGTATATTCTACACAATGGGTATTTTTGCTAGTAAGGTAGAGGCAAGGGATGTTAAGATTGATGGTGTAGGGCCTTCATCATTCTTAGGTATCTGGGGTATCTTATAAATTTTTTCCTAAAGATTCTTGCAGTAGTAAAAAGGCTCGAGTTCTCCATGGATAGTAATTTCTCTACCTTCAAAAGGAAACTTTACACATTGATGATAGGGTATGTGCAGGATCATGATGGGCCAAAAAGTGGCAATATGATGGGTATGTGGCTGACAACATTTTCTTAACCCAAAATTGATGAAACGAAAAGGGTTTTTAAAGGAGATTCTCAGCTTTCCACCAATATAAATTATGCTTTACTTTGAATTTAATAAGTAATTATTATTCATTTTCTATTCAAATTATGACTAAAATCTTGATTGATAGAGTGATTGAAAAACAACTATAGATTTCAAACGGTATTACATTTTTTGAATCTAAAACATGCATCACATTCTATGTTTCGCATACTATAGGATTAAAAAAAGAAAAATTGAATTTTATTAAGTTTTCACCAAGTTAAGGTGGTCAGACATACAAGTTTTTTATATATTTTAAAATTTGTAATAAAAACTCATAATTAATTATTTACTTGGAAAAAAATTACAAAAAAAGATGCATCACATCGGGACAAGTCCTCTACTTATATCTAAAATATTATCATTTTATTGTGGTTAGGGTGGAGAGACACCTACTTCTTATTTTTTCCTTGAAATTTAAGTACTCTTGCATTGAAATTTCAAATTTTTTACCAAATAGATTTTTTTTTAACAAACCTAGTAGTTTCAAAACTACATTCAATTTGCTACAGATTCTATTCTTACATATTTTTGAAATAATATAGATAACTTATTCAATTTTTTACGTCAAGTTTCCTAACTATGATTTTTCTGATTTTTTTGCCACTTAAGGGCTTGTTTTTTCCATGATGATCCTGCGCATACCCGATAGGTTGAGGCAACAAATTTTTGAGCATGGATCCAAGGTCAGCCAAGTAGGATTTTGTACGGGAGATCAAGATCTAGCACTTGGCATGTAGTTTCTACAATGAGAGTTCCCACTTGAATGGGAAGTGCAATGATACCTTGTGATACCCATTCTTAGTCGCCATATGCTTTGATGGTGGTACTCTTTTCTTTTTTAATAGTATCTTTTGAATAGCCTAGATGTTTGATTAATTGAAGGGTATAAATATTCAGACCAACAACTCCATCTACCTAGACTTTTTTGACCTTATTTTTATGAATGACAACCTCAACGTGTAAAGGAAAGGTTATGAGATGGTTGTGATGGTAGGTCTTGCTTAGAGAAGGTGAGAAGATGATTGGTGATGTGCCCTACCATAGCTTGAAATTGATCAGTACCAATATCCTCAGGGACAGATGACTCAAACAAGGCTTTCTCCAATATTTTCCTATGTGTGGGGGATAGCTTTAAAAGTTCTAGGATTGATATCTACGTGGAGGTCTACTTAAGTTTTTCTAGGAGATTGTACTTGCTAGGATTAGATGTGGGAAAAGTAGGTTGTATCCTAGATTGATATGGGATTCCTTGAACAACTATTTTTCCATGTTGCATGGTGACTCCACATTCCTCACTAGCTCCTTTGATGGTAACAATAGTAATGATGCTATTGTATGAGGAAACAACGTTAGAATAGGTATGATGTGTGTTTGTGTAATCCTTAGCTTTTCCATTGTTGTTTTCTTGTTATGATCTGGCATAGGGTTCTTTTATATCTTAAGATCCTGATTTCTAGTTGGTACTTGGGTATGTGCAAGATCATCATGGAAAAAAAAAGCCCTTAAGTGGCAAAAAATTTAGATAAATTAGAGTTAGGCAACTTGACATAAAAAATTGAATAAGTTATCTATATTATTTCAAAAATATGTAAGAATAAAATCTGTAGCACATTGAATGTAGTTTCTAAACTACTAGGTTTATTTTAAAAAAATAAATCTATTTGGTGAGAATTTGAAATTTCAATGCAGTAGTACTTAAATTTCAGGGAAAAAATAAGAAGTAGGTTTCTATCTGACCACCCTAACCACAATAAAATGATAATTATTTTTTATAAGATTTTAGGCATAAGTAGAGGACTCATGTCCAGATGTGATGCATATTTTTTTGTAGTTTTTTTCAAATTAAATAATTAATTATGATTTTTTTATTACAACTTTTAAAAAATATAAAAACTTGTATGCGACCCACCTTAACTTGCTCAAAACTTCATGAAATTCATTTTTTCTTTTTTTAATCCTATAGTATGTGAAGCATGGAATGTGATGCATGTTTTGGATTCCAAAAATGTGTTATCATTTGAAAGTTATAGATGTTTTTCAATTAGCCTATCGATCAATACTTTAGTCATAATTCAAATAGAAAATGAATAATAATTATTTATTAAATTCAAAGTAAAGCATAATTTATATTGGTGTAAAGCTGAGAATCTCCTTTAAAAACCCTTTTCATTTCATCAATTTTGGGTAAAAAAAAGGTCGTCAGCCACATACCCTACAAAATACCCATCATATTGCCACTTTTTGGCCCATCATGATCCTACACACACCCACTTCAACAAATATGGTATCATTCTCTATGAGGTCTTGGATAATATTTTTGAGCCTCATACAATTTGTCATTTTATGTCCTTTGATTTTGTGAAAGTCACAAAGATCATGTTCATTGTACTAGGATGGTTTCTCTTGTGGTTCTTGGTAATTTTTAAAGTTGAGCAATGTGATCAGATTTGATTCTACCAACTTTTTCATGATGCTTTCAATAGGTTCTAATAATTGTGTGTATTTGAGTTTAGTATAATTGTTTCTGTTAGCAGTTCGCCTTTGTTGCATATCAATGATGTTGATGTGATTATTTTGTGGAGGTGTCATTTGTTGCACCATCGGTTGAATGTTAGCAATGTGATTGGCGTTGGGTCTGGGAGCACTCAGGACCACCTTAGCATCTACCACACCGTCATTTGTTACATTCTTATTCTTGGCCCAAACACAAGGCTTTTCTTTTGAACTAGTTGATGATTGGTTGGAAGCTTTAGTATTTCCTTGTGAGATTATAGGTCTCTCAATGTTAAGGGCTATAGGGACAAGCTCGTCACAAGATGTGATGCACTGTATTTTCAAGTGGAAAGATAGATTGAGGTCTAGATTGGACATGATGATTCCCACTTGTTTTTCATCGAGAAGAGGCCACTTGATTTTACTAGCTCTTTGTCTCTATTGTTGCAAGAAATTGGTGAAGGATTCTCCTTTGTTTTGTCTAAGAGTATACAACTCTTCTAGGCTAACGCCCATGTCAAGATTGAAGGAGAAATGATCGATGAATTTATTAGTAATTTCTTTGAAATTTTTCATGCTAGAAGGTAGATGAGAAAACCAATCCATTGTAGGACCTGTTAAACTTTGAGGGAAAAGGTGCATTAGATAAGAATCATTGTAGGCCACTTCCATACACATGACATTGAATTCTTTGACATGGTCCATAAGACTTCCTCTCCCTTTGTATTTTTTGAATTTGGGGATTTCAAATCTAGGAGGGAATGGTACCATTGTAATGTTTCGATCAAATGGATAGGGACATAGATTTTGTGTATGCGGCTTCTTGGTCTTTCCCATTCAAAGGTCCTACAGTTCTTGTGATAGCACCTTAAATTGTGATGCTAGATCATCTTGCGGATTTAGTGGAGGAACATCTAGTGGAATGAAGATGAGTTGTATGGAGGATTTTGATATGATAAGGTGTTGTATGGAGTGTATGGTGGTGTGAGATTTTGTGAAGGTGATTGTGGTATTGATGTGTATGTTCCTAACATGTTTGTATTGACGATATTTTGTTGAGGATTATAGTAGGAACTTGGTTGTCGTTGTTGTTGTTATTGGGCATACTGTTGAGCTATTAAGGATTTATGTTGTGCTTGTTGTTGTTGTTGTGCAACAAGGGCTTGTTGTTCATCCTGTTATTGTTGTTGTCCTGCTAAGGTTGCTTGATGAGCTTGATGTTGTTGTTGGGCTAAGGCTGCTTATTGAGCTTGATGTTGTTGTTGGGCTAAGGCTGCTTGTTGTGCTTGATGTTATTGTTGAGCTAAGGTTGCTTCTTGTGCTTGATGTTGTTGATGTGTTGCTAGGGCTGCTTGTTGTTGTTGTATGGCTTGTTGATAAGGTTGTTGTGCTTGTTGTAAGGCCAAGGCATGTGCTTGTAATGTAGGATCAGGTGGTTGGGACATATGTAATGGATTGCAAGTGTTGATGTTCTAAGTAGGCAACAAATTGTTGATAAAGGATGTAGGGTTCCCTTCATTTGACATTCCTTGTAAGATGTTAGATGAAGATGGAGGAATGTAAGTTTAGGTCCCATTTGATTTTTCATGGTAATGTGAACTATGGGGAATGATGAGGATGATGCCATTAGATTTTACAATAGTAATGGCATATTAGGAGCTTGAGTCCATGGTTTAAAAAGGTTCCCTTGTCCCATGTCTTGAGGATTTCCTTTTGCTAAAGATGTAAATAAGGGATTTGTGATTAAGGTATTTCATGGCTTGACAAAACTCATAATCAAGGGATGGCTTTGAGATGGATTGATAGTCAATGGGATGGGTGTGCTTTGTGACACCAATGGTATAGATGAACCCATTGGAGGATTGGATAGTGATTTCCCCATCTATGTTAAGGGTTGGTTTTTTGGTATGGTATTGGAATTCCCTTGTGTGTTGTTTTGAGATGCTTGTTCTATACTGCTTTGTGTGATGGTGGGAACAGTTGTGGTACTCATGGATAGGGATGAAGAGGGGTGTGCCTTATATGTTGAAGTGGTTGTGGAATAATGAAGTTCAAGAGGTGTGTATGGCTATTTAGGATCTTTAGGAATGGGAGGAACGCTAAAGGTAGGTGTCCAAGTGCTAGTTGGAGGTGGGAGATTAGTGTCAAGGGTGCCCACAAGTGCACTCTTTTCAAATGGAAGAGTTAAAGCAAAGTATTGGGAAATACTAGTTGCAAGAATAGGAGTGGATGTTTGATTTAGCCCTAGTGATGGAGTTGTGAAGCTTTATGTCAAGTTTTACGCAACAAATGATGGGGAAATTGGAGCTACATTTTCATAGGCTTGATGTTCCATGATTTCCTCCCTAGTAAGTCCAAACGGGTTATTTGTAACATCTTCAATCTCATATGGTCTCGAAGGAGATGATGGTTGTTGGAATGGGGTAACTTGACTTCTTGGATCAAATTCTAAAGGATTTGGATCACTTGAGGTGAATGTAACTTTGGCCTTTTCCATGATTCTCTTATGTTGTGATCATGTTTTAACCATAAATTTGGTGTCACCTATGGGAGAGTTGTGTTGTGATTTGTGATGTTTGAGCTCTCTAGTTGACTCAAATCTAGGAAAAAGGGATGCTCTAAGTCTTTTTGGAGCAATGATGATAAGGCGGGGTGGGAAGATGGGTGATGTAGGAAGCCATCTTTGCAAACATTTTGCAACAACACTTTTGATTTGAGTTTGATGTTTTGATGTTAGGATAAAGGATGCTTATGAACTTGGAAATCTTTAGGGTAGACTCGTGACCTTCAAGATAAACTAGTTCAAAGATGATAACTGACTTTAACTAAGTGTATGGAAAAAAATACATTTCACATACAAAGTAGCTAAGTTAGGGGTTGGTTTGATTGATGTTTAAGTCACAAATTGATGGTGTAGTTAAAAGTTTTGTAAAGATATATGAAGTGGAAGATGAAATTTGATGGAGGGATGGAGGAGATGTTTGACCCAATGTTGACCTAAAAGGAACCTTTGTTTTCCAATACCAAGGTAGTGAGAATGATGCTAGACCTATAAACTGTTCAAATCCTAAATACCCAATGTTGACTTAGATGAGAGGATGGATGGGGATGTTTAAACCTATGCGGTTCCTCCTAGCTCAAGCATAAAAGTTCCTTATCAAGAGGTAATGATTGCGATAAAGTATTTTGGCCCACTTCCTACTAAACTTTGATCTACGATGCCTATGTCTACAATGACGAGATGTAGATCTGCCCCTATAGATTTTGATTGTGTGATGGATCATTTAGAAGAGTTCATTATTGTGAAAGAGACTAGGGTTTTGACTCCAAAAGAATGCGTATAATTCTGGACTATTTCTAGAAGTGTGTCTATAAAAGATTGCTACTAACTTGTCTCTATTCTTATGAAGTGTTAAAAGATGTTTCTTGAGAGGTTTTGGACTAAGATTCCTAAGTTTGAAATGACACCCTATAGACCTTATCTTACGGATCTTGATTTTGTATGAGATCATTTAAAAACAATTCAAGTTTATGGAAGAAAAGGAAGATATTTATTGCCATGCAGGTGGTGGTAATGTGGGCCTTCCAAATTCAATATCATCTTGTTCCTCTTCTTTGTCTAAAATGGTTGCTACATTTCTCCACTGGGTGTTTGTTTCTTTTGTTTCAAAAGTGAAGCTTCTCAAACTACTAATGAGATTATTTTGTTCTTCGTTAATGAGTTCAAAGTTTGGTTGAATGATAGCACCTAGAAGATTAGGTTGTTCAACAAGAACAATTGGTCTCCAAATAGTCATGTGGGGTTCATTTGTGTCAAGTTTATCTTGCTTAAGTGAATTGATTTTTAAAAAAAACACTCATCTTGATTATGTTTTCAAACTGAATGTTTATGTCAAGAACATCATAACTTTCACAATGTCCATTTTGTGAAAATCATGAGATTAATGCCACAATTTCCTATGTTGTCTTTGGAAAACATGGATTTGAGATATAAGTCAAGATATTTAGAAATCTCTAAGGATAAAATCCTTAGGACAAGCAATAATATTAAGGCTAATTTCAAGAGATCTCCATATTTAGACCAAAGTGTATGAAATTTTGAGCAAGGTAGTGAATATTTGTTTTTGTATTATTTTGGAACCAAGCAATGTATCAAGATAACTCATAATCATTGAAAATCCTAGGTTAAAAATGGCTATACTTGTTCAGTCCCCATTTGGATTTCTCCAAACACTAAACAATGTGAATAGTTAGAGATTTGGCTACATAGGCTCCCCCTTTCTCGACACACACTTCTTAGGAATACCAAATCTCAAAATACTTAAAATCTGAAGATAAAAAGGATTTTTCTATTTCTAGAATTGAATAGTAAGAATGTGGGGCGGCTTCAGAACGATCGTTCTTGCACCAAGTATTAAGGATTTTGGCTTCTAAACAATGGTTTGTAATACGGGCTTCCATTTTAGGGGGTAAAATGATAAACTCCCTTTAGAGGTATCCCAACCATTATAACAAGGGCTTTATGAATCATAAAGATATTGAGGGAGAGTTATCATTTACCGCTTCCCATTGATTGCAAACTTTCCTTGCAATAACAAATTTATATAGAGGTTTGGAAGAGCTTGGATTTAGCTCGTTATTGCTTGGGTTGTTCCCTCCTTTTGAATTAGGGAGGAAGGCCCTCTAAAGATAAACAATAGTGAGTGAGTACATCCATAGTTCGATCATCTTCATTCGCATGAACAAAGAGAGAACACATGCTATGCCTTTTTCTCACACTCACAAAGGGGTTCAATTTTAATCCAAATTGAAAGATGTAGGTGATTTTGCAAAGTGTTAAGGAATGTTTATGTTTCTCAAGATTTCCAAATGGTGTGAGAGAGTTGCATACACATCCACTAACAACGTTGTAAATCACAAAACATAGCAAACAATTGTAAATTTAAACCCCTAAGCTAAGATGACTTCATTTTATGCACTAAACAACATGTGAAATTTGTCTTGTTCAATTTTAAACCCAAAACACAAAGATGGGATGAGGGTTCAATTTTAATCCCGTTTGTGCATTCGTTTTAAACCCAAAAAACAATGATGAGGGTTCAATTTTAGCCAACTTTGAAAATGAATTTTAAACCCAATTGAAAGCTAGTTGGTCCTATGATTGTAAGTTTTAAAACCCAATGGAAATTTAGTGATCCTAAAGCATAAAAAATAAAGCATAAAATTTGGGTTATAATTGCCCCAAAGTGTTAAACACTTGTTACAATTATAGAATTTCAAGATAAGGAAAGATTTCTTTAGTTTAGCTCCATGTATTTCAACCTACAAAACCCTGCTTGTCTAATAACTAGAACACAGTTAGAAGTGCCTTAGTGATTTGACGAGTCAAGAAAATTAAAGCACATGTCAAAAAAATGATCATAAAACTTCTTACCCTGGTTGGGAATCACTGAAAATGATAATGTCATGATTTGGACTTTGGGCGTCGCTTTGGTGAAATTGTGTGTCAATCTACGACAAAAATAGAGAGCACGATAGTGTCAGTATTTTGGTGTGCATTTCTAAACACGATGGCGTCATGATTTGAAATTCGGGATCGTCATTGTTTGAGCTTGGGAGCGTCAATGTTTGAGCTTTTTGATATCTCTATATTAAATTAGTGCCACCAGATTTAAATTAGCTCCAGTGCATTTAATCAACATCAGTGTTTTTAACTGAACTATAGTCGCCATATAGCGACGCTCTTCAAATCAATGTTTGTGATTTGGGCGTCGTTGTATCCTGCAAGAAAAGCAAACTAATGGAGTTTAAGCTAAAAATTGGTTAAAATAACAGTTTTCCCTCCTTCTAGCACTAGAATGTGAGATGAGGATTGTCGAGGTGGGTCAATTACATTTGATTCATGATGAAACAAATCATAGTTTAGCCACTAAACCTCAATCACAAAAAAGATCATTCAAATTGAAAGTTAAACTAAGCATTTATTGCAACTAAAAGTTACAAACTATGAAAGCTATTAAATTCCTACTCTAACCCATTTGAAACTTGTCCTGTTTTGGAATTGGTGTCATGTTGATGTTGAACAACAACCCTTTCCCAATCCCATGATTAGTGAACCTATTTTAGTCAATTCTATGGAAGAGAATTGATGAAACCATTTTGATAAGTAGATGAAAACCTGATTTATGCTAAACCAAACATGATGCAGGCTAAATTAACATGATTCTATGCTAAAATTGATCTAATTATGTAATTGCTAAGCTAATCTAAGCTAATTCTAAGCTAAAAGATGGAAACCCTAACTTATAAACAAACTAAGATGGATGCATGGAAGCCATTAATGAATTTTTCAAGCTATTATGCAATTAAAATGAACTAAAACAAGCTAAAAGTGAGTAGAATATGAGTGTGAGTGCAAGTGAATTCAACAACATAAGTTTACAATTGAAAGATGGATGATGGATTTCAACAACATGAGTTTGCTCTAAAAAATATGGCTCCATTTGTCTCCAAATGGTGTTCTATTTATAGGAGATCAAATGAGAAATGGAGGGTTGAGATTGAAAAGATTAATCGACAGTTCAAGATGGAGGAAATGAGAGGCATGGATCATGGATTCTCATCAATGGATGAGAATGCAAGATGAAAGTTAATCAAGGGCTCACATTGGTTCCAAACACACTTTTTGACCTGCACACATAGGTCAAAGGTGACTTGCTCAAGAGGTTAAAGGATAAAATTTGCATAAGAAGCCAAGTGAAATGATTGGAGGAGAGGGAATATTCATTTGGGTGAGGATAAAAAATATTTTGTAAATTAAAAGAAAGTTTTAATTATGCAAAAAGGGATAAGGAATATTCCATGGGAATATTCTCCTTTTGGAGGAAAATTAGTTTAATTGCTAATTAAACAAGATTTAATCACACAATTAGGGGATTTGAAGAATTAAAGTTATATTCATTAAAATAAATAATTTAATAAATGTGGGGGATGGATTGATAGTTAATTAAATAACTTAGGGTTATTTAATTAAACAAGATGACTTAAGAAATTAAATTAAATGTTTTGATTTATTTAATCTAAAGAGATGAAATGCTAGCGTGAAGGGGGATGAATTAACCTGATTTGATAAATTAGGTTAATAGATGAAGATGATGCAATTAATTAATTAGCTAGGATAATTCAATTAATTAAGTGAAAAGATGATGCGTTTAAGGAGGAAGTGATGTTACTAAACATGTTTCATGTGCATGATATCATCCATGATATTTTTCAATGTCTACAGTTCTTACTGGTGGGCCTTGGATGATTGGTAAGTCTTTGTTGGTCCTAAAAAAGTGGGAGGCTAGTTTCATCCCCAGTTCTTGTTCTTTTTCTTTTGTCCCTATTTGGGTAAGGATTTTGGCCTTGCCTTTGGATTTTTGGGATAGACAAGTGTTTGCAGGCATTACTAACATGTTTGGAAAGCTTCTTCACTTATACTAGATGACTGCTTCTCAGAAAAGTTTGGTATATGTGAGTTTTTGTGTGATTGTTGACTAATCTATGAACCTACCTGAGAAGGTGTTGATTAACTCTAAGTTGGGAGGTTGGAGCCAGGTGATTGAATATGAATCTATTCGTTTTTCTTGTTTTCATTACAAGAAAGTTGTTCACTAGGTAAAAAATTGCCCTTCCAAGTTGCCTAAGCCAATGATAGCTCAACCTCTCAAGGAGTGGAAGGAAAAGCAGAAATCGATTAAGGGGTTGTGTGAGGAGGAGGGAAGAACTACTTCGATGAAGCATTCCTTAGGTGTGATGGATAAGGAAAATATCTCAAGTAAGGAAGGGGGTGTTCAAGGGGGATGTAGTTGTTTTTGGTATGGCCTCTCCTTAGAAGGATTTGGTAAAGGATCAGCCCCTTATAAGGGAATAGCCTATTCTAGAAGAATGGAAGTGGATTGCTAATGGTGAGGTTAATCCCTTTGGTGAAGTTGAGGTCTTGAGAAGTGTTGATGCTATTTGTAAGGTTTTGGAGTCTTTTGTGTTGAAGGATCCTTCTGGGGATTTGACTCCCCCAATTATTCCAAATGTGGTGCTCACCTCTTTTGTCAGTGGGGATGAGATAGGGTGCTCTTTAACGATAAAGGAGTCTCCATTTTCTCTTGTCAAAACTAGAAACAGGAAGAAAAACCCTCTCCTTAGGGGGTTTCTACTAAGAATCATGTAAAGGCTAATTGTGGGTCAGAGGCAAGGGGTAGGGAGAGACCCTATTTGCAACAAAATAGGGAGAAAGAAAGCAAAGTAGATATTGTTGATGACTCTAAAAAAAAATTGTTTGTGATGTACCCTAAGAGTGCATCTCTAAATCCCCCATGAAGTTTCTCTCATGGAACATCAGAGGGTTGAATAATCCTCATAAGTAGGATCTCCTCACTAACTTAGTGAGGGGTCATAGACCAGATTTGATTTTTATTCAAGAAACTAATATGCCTATTGAGAGGCTAGAGAGTTTAAAGAAAAGGTTCTTTAAAGAGTGTGGCCTTCATGGTTTTGATGAAGAAGGTGTGTTGGGGGAGGGGGTGTTTTTGGAATATGAAAGTGGTGGTTGGAAATGCCATCTTTGGGATTCCAAACCATATTGATACTTCCTTTCTTCATATTAGGGATGATTTTTCTTGGATTACCTCCAACATCTATGCTCCTAATGTCAAAAGTTCTCGTAAGAGGTTCTAGGGGAATCTAAATTGCTTCAAAGTGGATTTCACCTCTGATCAATGGCTTGTTATGGGGTACTTTAACACTACCCTAAGTTGTGGGGATAAAATGGGTGGGTCTCAGGTGGATGATGAGAGTAGATTTGATTTGATGTCTTTTATCAATGACAATGCCTTGTTTGGTGTCAACCTTCATGGGGCTTCCTACACCTGGTGGAATTGGAGGATTGGGGATGTGTTGATTTAGGTTAAGTTGGATAGGGACCTCCTTTCACATGATTGGTTGGTTCATTATTCTTTCTCTCTCTTTGATCTCAATAGGCTGAGGTCGAATCATTTCCTCATTTCTTTATCCATTGATCGAGTTGGTAGAAGGCATTCCTTCCCCTTTAGGTTTGAAAAAATTTGGACATCTTGTTTGGATTTCAATGTTAATGTTGCTTCTTGGTGGGATATTCAGGTTGATGGGATGGCTATGTACAAAATTGCTAAGAAGCTGGCATCGGTGAAGTCTAATGTGAGGAATTGGAATAAGTCTTCCTTTGGACATATCTTCTAGGAGAAGTCTCGTATTAAGGAGGATTTAGATCTCTTGCAGAAAAATATTCAAGTGTCGGGCTACAATTCTAATCGAGTGAATGAGGAGAATGTGATATTGTCCCATCTTTATAATATTGTAGCCAAGGAGGAGGATTTTTGGAAATAGAGATCGCGTATGGTTTGGCTCAATTGTGGAGACAAGAACACTAAGTTCTTCCATATTACCACCTTGAAGCATTGAGCCTCCAATCGTATTAAGTGTATTCATCGGGATGTTGTGTTGATTAAGAATGATGAGGAGATTCGTTGTGCAAATAATTCCTACTTTACTAATCTCCTATCTAATAATTTTGTTCCATCTCTGGAGGCTCAAGGTCAAGTGTTGTATGTTATTCATAGAATTGTGACTGATGACCTTAATAGCATGCTATCTAGTATCCCTTCTGTGGAGGAAGTTAACAAAGTGATCTTTTCTTTTGTTGGGAATAAGGAACCTGGTCCCGATGGCTTCCCAATGTTCTTCTTTTAAGAATTCTAGACTATTGACTCCAAGGATGTTGTGGATGCTACCAAGGAGTTTTTTGGAAGTCATAATTTGCTGAAGGAATTAAATTCCACTTTCATCTTGCTGATTCCAAAAATTCCTTGTGCCTCGGCATTCAATGAGTTTGGGCCCATCAGCCTTTGCAATTCTATTTACAAGATTTTTTCCAAGGTCTTGGCTTTAAGGTTGTTGATGGTTCTTCCTTTGATTATTTCTCTACATCAATCTAGTTTTGTTTCTAGCAGGAAAATTCTTGACCCTATTATTACTGTGAATGAAAATATTCATTCGTTGATTGTTAATAAGAGGGTTGTTTTTTTTAAAAAAAATTAATCTTGTGAAAGCTCATGATTGCGTGAATTGGCCTTTTTGGATTAAGGTCCTTTCTACTTTTGGTTTTTTTGACAATTTTTTTAAGTTGATTCAGAGCCTCACCTTGACGGTGTCCTTTTCTATGTTGGTTAACGATTCTCCTTTGTATTTCTTTAAGAGCTCTAGGGGTGTGAGACAGGGTGATCCAATTTCACCCTTCTTGTTCATAATTATGGTGGAAGCCTTGGGGAGATCTTTACAGTAGAAATTTTCTTTGGGTTCCTTAAAGGGGTTGCAACCTACTTCCTCTTCTCCTCCTTGTTCGCATCAATAATTTGTTGATGATATGATGATTATGGGGGAGGCGAATGTTGTGGAAGCTAAAGCCATCAAAATGGTCCTTCAGAAGTATGAGGCTATCTTAGGGAAATTGGTGAGTCTTCCTAAGAGCATGCTTTTTTCCTCAATACCCCAAAGAGAAGGATGCAAATAATTGTTTGTATTCTTCAGTGTTCGGTTGGAACTTTTCCCTCCATTTATCTTGACCTGCCTCTTGGAGCTAATTCAATTTAGGATTCCTTTTGGAATGGTTTGATTGACGTGTTTAATCTTAAGCTAGTAGGTTGGAAAGGTGCTCCTCTTATTCAGGATGGAAAATTGGTTTTGATTAAGTCCACATTGCAAAATATCCTAGTGTATGCTCTTAGCCTTTTCCAGATGCCACAAAAATTTTTGGGAAAAGATTGAAAGTATTTAGAAAAGGTTTTTATGGTCTAGTGTGGAGGAAAAGAAAAGAATGAGTTTGGTGTCATGGGAGGAGGTGTGTCACTTGAAAATCCAAGGTGGTTTAGGTTTGTGCAGGATTAAAATATTTAATTCTCCTCTTGTTGCTAATCAATTGTGGCTTCTTCTTCTTGGTGATAAGGATTGGTCGACGATTCTTGCTTCTAAGTATCTTGCTAGTGTGGAAAAATTCAGGAAGTTCTTAAGGGATGAATTCTATCCTCGTGGTTCTTTCTTTTGGAAATTCTTAGTCAGGGTTCTAAGAGGTGTTGTCTCTGTACTGGCCTTCAATGTTCGATGGGCAATGGGAGGGATATTCTTTTTTGGGATGATTAGTGGTTTGGCCATGATCCTCTGCGAGATGTTGATTGGGTGGCCCCCTCGAGGGATCTTTGCATCTAGGAATTTGGGACTTATGTTGTTGATTATATTATGAATGGTGAGTGGAGAAGGATTCATGAGGAGTTCTAGGAGATGAAGGTTTTGTATAGAGTGTTGTCTCAAGTTCATATCCTAGTTTCTCCTCAGCGGGACAAGGTGGTTTGGAGGATGCTTCCACAAGTACATTATTTAGTGGCTTCAGCTTTTAACTCCCTCAATAATATTGTGGGGCTAAGGCCTCCTTGGGGTCTTGTTTGGTCATCTAAGTTTCTTCCCAAAATTAATATGTTCTTTTGGTTAATGATGCAGGACAAAAATCCTAACCATTAATAATTTGTGGAAGAGGGGATTATCCATGCCTAATAGATGCTACCTATGTGATAAGGATGTGCAAGACTGTTCTCATTTGTTTATTGGTTGCAAATTTTCTCAGGAGGTATGGGCTCACTTTCTTAACCTCTGGAGAGTGGATTGGATCTTCCCTGTGTTAGTTTGGGAGCTTTGGCTTCAATGGAAAGCACCCTCTCCTAATCCATCCTTGAAGCTGCTTTGGTCCCTCATGCTCCCTCATATTGTATGGGGTTTGTGGAAGGAGAGGAACAACATAATTTTTAGGGATGTATCACTCTCCCTGATCTCCTTATTTTTCAAAATTGTTTTAGCCATTAGGGAGAATTTCATGCAGGTAGTTGCAAATTCTAATATCCCAAGCCATGTGATGGTCTCCGATTATGATGTTGGGGTGGCAGACCATTGGAAATTTACTTTTGATATTGCTAAGCCTTTGAAAAAAGAGAAATAAGATAGGGAAGGGGTTATTTGGTACTCTCCTCCTCCTAGTTGGCAAAAAATCAACTTTGATGGTTCAACTAAAGGAATCTAGGTTCTGTTGGTTGTGGGGGAGTGTTAAGAGATCATAATGGTAGGTTTGTTTCAGCAGTGGCAATCCCTTTGGGAATCCAGACAAACCACTATGTTAAAGCAGTAGCAACCTATCATGGCATCAAGATGGCTAGGGAGAAGGGGGTTGCTAAGTTATGAGTCAAAGGGGACTATCTAGATATAATTAACTGCCTAAGGAATTGTTCACCTCCATCGTGGACAATTGAAAATTTTATTGTGGACTCTCGGGCTATCTTGCATGATTTTAATAAGGTGTATGTTTCCCACACCCTTCATGAGGTGAATGGGGTGGCTGAATGGATGGTGAATCTTGGGGTGACATCAACCAGATATTGGGAGGCTAAGGATAATTTTCCCATTGATTTAATTACCTTGCTTAATAATGAAAAATCTTAGCTCGTTCAAGGAAGTAATCTCCTTGACTAAAGGCTTGTGTGGTAATCATGTGCAACTCAGGTTGATAAGACACTTCATACTTGTGAAGCTCATCATAATTTGTGGGTATCCAAATTGTAAATGTAGGAGGCTCCTTGCCATTGTTGTCTTTAGTACCGTAGCTGGCAGGCTTGCACGCTTTTTGGGTGCTTTTCCTTCTCTTGCCCTAGTGTTTAGATGCAATTGTATAATGTTTGTTTTTCTTTCTATGAAGTGATTGCATTTAATGATGAGTGGGGATAGGTGTAGGACTGAGCCAATTTCATGTGACGATTTCAAAGCCAATGTTGAGGTTTGGGAGATTTTGTAGAAGGGAGGGGTTAGCCCTTTCATGGAGAGACTACATGGTTTCAAAACAAATGTTACCAAGAAGTTTGTTGATACTTGGCATGGCTAGGTGTTGAGCATGTTTGGCAGGGATACCACTATCAATGAGGAATTCATTGTGGAGGTCATAGGGATGACAACTGAAGGAAGAAAGTTTAATAGGGACAAAAATCTGTCGGGGGATACTAGATTGATTTTTCTTCAAGATAGAGAGAAAGCCAAAATGGTGAGGCTTGACTGTGGGGGATATGATAGATCCAAAATCAAACCTATTTGGCGTGAGGTTGCCATGGTGCTAATGTGCTATTTCACCTTAGATGGAAGGTATTTGGCTCTGTATGGCCATCATTTTGTGATGCTCAATCACTTTTTCCATGGTAAGTTCATCTCTTTCTCGTTCTATATTTTTCTTTCTTTGGAAGAAGGGATTGTGAATTATAGAAAGAATCTGAGGAACCATTTTTTACATGAGGGTTTAATGCTTCTTATTGTGGACCATATTAAGGCTAACTATGTTATTGAAGCCCTTGGTCCTATTAGTTTTGTCAAATCAAAGAAGAAGGAGAAGGGGAGTAGGAAGTGCTAGATTGAGGAGGTGCTTGAGAGTGTGGGTACAAAAATTAAGGAGGAGTCTAATGCTTAGTTAGATGGTTACCACACAGACTTGGACTACACAAGGGGTGGGAGGAAATGTTTTGTTAAAAAGGTGAAACCCTCCAACCCACATGTTAAATGAGAAATTAAGGAGGCTTGCAATGAAGAGACCGAGGAGGGTAAAGGTAGGAGGCAGAAGGATAAGAAACAAGGGTTGGTGTGCTCCAATGATGATGCGGAAAGGTTGTC
>VDFB02090430.1:0-15894 GCA_007258455.2 Sequoia sempervirens
TATGCTCATCATAAAGTGGTATTAAATAAAAGAGGTTATAAAAGCATTCCAACCAATTTCTTTTAATCCAAATTCGGAATTTATAAACATTCCTATAACTATATACATATATATAAACATGATTAGCCAATTAATGCTCTAGTTATATTTAAAAGGATAACTAATCTCACCAACACTACATTACAATGCCAATTTTCTTCCTAACTAAAACTATATGACCATCTAATTTCACTATGTAAGAAGAACCTTTTCATAAAAAAAACATAACTCTTTTCCCCAATATTCTAATGTGTTACCAATTTTCATTATATAGTATAATCATTTAATTTTACAATCAAGAGAACACTCCTTTCTAACATTTGGCATATGCAAGTAACTATTCTCTATATCATTATAGCTACTTCCATGAAGAAACTTGTCAATAGACTAGCCAAGTAAAATATTAGAATAAGTTATTTTTAAAATAGGGGACGCTAATAAAAATTGAGAGTGAATGACATTTTTTATTTTTTTTTGTGGTTATGTGAATTAATTTTATTGAACTTCTCAATTCAACTTCTTTTAATGAAATCTTAATTTGAAGAACTAAAATGATTTAGACACCTTATTTCCACTATATTAAATACATAAATGATATTATAAAGAACATTTTAAACACTTTTATATTGGGTGTGCGTACAATCTTATTTCATATGACAGGTAGGGGTGACTGTCACATTCCAGACCTGTGCTGGATAGCCGTTTCCATCGAATTGCATCCTAAATTTACAAATCTCTAATAAATTTTAAGGGAACAAACAGTGTATTTTAAGAACTCTTGAGCAAAAACAACAGGCAGACTGACAAAAGGCACAGGCAGCAAAGGATTCCAAACTTATGCAAATGAAAATACTATATTAAGGAAGGTTTTCTTATATCTATTCGCTGCACAACAGAAGCTTTTTGGGTGTTACCGGCAAAAGAAACATGGTTGACTCGTTGATAAAGCAAAAAAAAGGAATATGTTAGCACATCTAGTTTCAGCGATACACTAACAGCCATTCATCTATGTTAAATTATTCAAGAAAATCACGGTGGGTTCTATTTCCAGAGAATTCAAGCAGCGGGCAGAGCGATTCTAAGGCTCGGGCATATATTAAATGAGTACAACAGATTAATGAGAACAATATGAATTTAAGTTGCAGATTTTCATAGATCAGGCGCAACACTTTTGTCTTGAAGGGCAACCAAGGAGTCAGCAAGAAATTTCAAATTTTAAGATAGTGGAAAATGCATTCAAATAATTTGTAATCTACTAAGGAAAACAAAAAGGGGCGATGAAAAGGAATTCCATTGTAATGCTCAGCATTTGCAAAGAATCAGAGGGATTATTTAAATCTATACACTCTACCATAAACATGATGCAGAAGGAAACTACAGGAAACTTCAAATCCCATCTACACAATCTGAAGTTCAAAGAAAATTTATCTCATTTTGAAATCATTCAAGTGACAATTTGTGCATAATTTCTTTTCTTTATTGTATTTCGCACATAAGTTTTTGTGATGGTTGTGTCAAACAAAAATGCATCAAATTCAAGAAAGAAAAAGTTGTACATTAATTCTCTTACTCATAAGTCGCGTATTTGCACCTCACCTTTCTCCTCCTTTTTTTCCCACCGCTGCGAGGATGAAGACTTGTGGTCAGGCACTCGAAGCAAAACGCCAATCCCTCTCTTCGCAGGTTGCCAATTATATTAGAAAGTGAATATTTGAATTTGGAAATATCGCCATCTCCTAGCTTTACTATAGTTATTTTCAAGTGTTGCAGTTATGGCTTCTTTCCTTCCCTCCCCACTATTAAAATAACTGAATCTTGGGGTGGAAACAGAGTTAAGAGTCTCCATCACACGATTTCCCGATAATCAATTTAACCCACAAATAGTTTTTATTTTTATTTTTATTTTTATTTTACAGAGTAAGGAAGCAATTAATGACAAGGATCCCCTGATTAGGCCCCTATTCTTAGAATTTATGAAGAGGCTTGGAATTTTGAGACATCACTATTTCTTTTTTATTATTTTCTCTTCAGCTTTTCTTGCTTTAAAACACTTCAGCTTCCTATCCCCTTAACCATTTAAATTTCTTATTAAAATAATTATTTTTTCATCATTATTAAATTATAAATCACATTATTTTCCTATATATAATATTTATACCCCACAAGATAATCTTTTATAAGGTAAAAATTAATTTAATTATTTAAAATTAAACGTGTAAATATTATTTCACAATATGGACTTGTTATTTACAATTTTACTTCTAATTTTATTTAAATTACTTCATCAATATGTTTAATATAATAATTTATTTAATTCATCCTTAAATGACAACATTTCCACTAATTAATTCAATTAACTCGCTTAACAGAGCCATTAAAATCTCACTTTAATCACATGAACCGACCAAATAACCAACAAGACCACAAAACACACTTACGCAAATATCCAGGAGGGCCACAACGACGAGGCACCGCAATTTATCAAACTATGGAATATAATTAGAGGCTAGAATATAATGAAATATCCATCATGAGATTGGATCATACAGTAGTATTCAATAAATATTTGATGATTACCAAACATATTGTTTATTCATCCAATACCATCCATTCAACATACCAAGTGAATACCAACATGGAGTGTATCCATCGATTACCAAATAAAATGAATAACCATCGAATATAAAAATATAATACACCAAATGTAAGACGCAGGGATGTAAATACATTGAGTAGAATCAAATGAGAATGCCAACTAACACTAGGGCGCTATAAGCAGTAAGAATGTAGGGAGGAAAAGGCATTATATTATCAATCACACCTTTTATTATAACCTATCAGATTAAAATATCCATAGAAGTTGGAAGCATCTCATACATGTAGCAGGGATGCAAGAGAGGAAGGGGAAAATGCAAGGGTTGTTGCAAGGAGGGTCTGCAGCCTCTGACAAAGGCCTCAAGAGCTCACATCGTAGGAAATTACAAAGGGCATTCATCAGCGCAGTCTTGAAAAGGCTTAAGAAATTTTCAAGAAAATGATATTAGTTGGTGTAATCCATAGAGAGGGGGTATAAGAACTGTGTGGGTATGTTCAGGAGCATGATGGGCTAAAAAGTGGCGATATGATGGGTATGTGTAGGGTATGTGGCTGACGACTTTTTTTTTACCCAAAATTGATGAAATGAAAAGGGTTTTTAAATGATATTCTCAAATTTCCACCAATATAAATTATGCTTTACTTTGAATTTAATAAATAATTATTATTCATTTTCTATTTGAATTACGACTAAAGTCCCAATTGATAGGTGACTAAAAAAACATCTATAGCTTTCAAATGGTATACACATTTTTTGAATACAAATATGTGTCACATTATACTTTGCATACAATAAGATTAAAAAAATGAATTTCATGAATTTTTTCCCAAGTTAAGGTGGTCGACATAGGAGTTTTATTGTTTTAAAGTTCCAATAGAAAATTCATAATTAATTATTTACTTGGAAAAATTACAAAAAATATGCATCACATCTAGACATGAGTCCTCTACTTATATTTAAAATCTTATTAAAATATTATCATTTTATTGTGGTTAGGGTGGTTAGATAGACACCTACTTCTTATTTTTTCCCTAAAATTTAAGTACTACTTAATTGAAAATTCAAATTTTCACCAAATAGATTTTTTAAATAAACCTAGTAGTTTAGAAACTACATTCAATTTTCTACATATTCTATTCTTACATATTTTGAAATAATACATATAACTACATTAAGGGACTGTCTTTTCCATGATGATCCCTCACATACCCATGTGACTATCAGCCTGAAGGAGATCTCATAGTTGGAAGGCAGAGGTGCAATAAAAACACAAAGTCACTATTGTGACAGGATGGACAAAGAAGAAATAAACACACAGAATACGCACAATGAACGCACCATGACGACAAGTCTAAATAGATATAAATTAACTTTGCATATATTCCTTGTTGCTTCAAAATAAAAAAACTCAAAGGATATTCTCTAATTTATATGAACAAAATAAAAATAAGATATTTGGATAGATGTCCAATGACTGGGTACTACACTCACACCTCAAAAAAGTAAGACTGCTACAATCCTGTAGTTGCAGCTAACAATGTGCTACGAATGATAAACATTCCTTCTGTGCTGCTACTATCACCTTACTTTCTATTAAACATTCTCTACTTCATCTACTACTACAGGGTCACCACTTCAATACAAAAAACTTCTACTTCTTACCAGTGGTTGCAAAGACATTCCTTTTGTCTTACTTGAAAATACTCATGAAAATGAGTGATTCATTCAAATTTCAAAATCACCTAACTCATTAATTGTTGGTAGACTGCAACAACAATTTCAAACTCAAACATGAGCACTAGATTTAAAAATTTAAATTAACCTACCATATTAATTTCTCCAGGTATATGTTGGAGGCAAGTTGACAAGTTACATGGGGCTGAGTTGAAAATTCTACTGACTGCAGAATATAATATTCCAACATTCCCCCTTAATCTGCAATTCAATTGTCAATCTATAGATTCCTTCCAGAGTTTATCTCCAAAGCTAGCCACAATGCCAAGTCTATCTCTTAGGCATTCAAAACTATCCTTAGGAAATGCCTTGGTGAAGATATCGGTGAGCTGCTGCTCAGATATGCAATATTGTAATTCAATCTCACCTTTTTCTACCAACTCCCTTATGAAGTGATAATGAATATCAATGTGTTTGCTTCATCCGTGGAAAACCAAATTCTTTATTAGTGTTATGGAGGAAACACTGTCACAATGAATGCTTGTTTTTTCAACTGTTTGTTGCTATAAATCTGTAAGGATCCTCCTCAACCAAATATCTCAACAAGCTACTACATTTGTTGAGAGAGAAAATCGACTACTTCTTTGATGCCCATGAGATTGCACCTGAACCCATGTTGAAGACATAGCCTGATGTGCTCTTTCTATCATCCACATTTCATGCCCAATCACTATCTATGAAACCATCCAACTTGAACTCATTAGATGCTGCATACAAAATGCCATAACCAGTTGTTCCATTGGCATACCTCAAAATCCTTTTTCCTCCTTGCAAATGTGTCTCGTTAGGTTCCTCCATGAACCTAGATATCAAGCTTATTGCATACATTAAATCAAGCCTAGTTGATGTCAAATACATCAAACTTCCAAGCATGCTTTTATAGAGGGTTGGATTCACTTCCTTACTGCTGTTATACTTGCACAATTTCAGACCTGATGTTGTTAGTGTGGGGGAAGGTTTGCTATTATTTATTTTAAACTTCCTTAAATTTTTTTTGGAATAATTAGATTGTGAAATGTAAATTCCATGATGTGTTTTATGAACTTCTATCCCAAGAAAATACTTCAACAAGCCCAAATCCGTCATTTCAAATTCATTTTTTATCACTTCTTTAAAATTTGCAATTTTGTTTTTACTGTTACTAGTAAAAATCAAATCATCTACATACAAAAGAAGAATCAAAATATCACCTTCAACTAATTTGATGTAGAGTGTGGGCTCACTGTTGCTCTTGCTAAATCCATTACTCACCAAATAAGAGTCTATTATACTGTACCATGCACGAGGTGGTTGTTTCATCCCATAAAGAGCTTTCTAGAGCCTATACACTTTGTGCTCTTGTCATGGGACTTCATATCCAAGCAGCTGCTCCACATACAAATCCTCCTTCAACACTTCATTCAAGAAGGCTGACTTTACATCCATCTAAAACACTTTCCTTGTGTTACAACTGCTATCACCGTCTGCACTATTTCTAGCCTTGCAACTAGTGCATATGTCTCATCATAATCTATACTGGACTGTTGTTTGTACCCTTTGACAACAAGCATTGATTTGTGTCTTTCAATCTTCCCTTTTGCAGTACACTTGGTCTTATAGACGCACTTCACTCAAATCACTTGCTTACCCTTGGGTAAATTAGTCAAATCCCATGTTTGGTTCCTCTCTATAGCATACAACTCCTCATCCATGGCCTTACACCATTTCTCTTCCTTCACCGCTTCCTCAAAGTGTGTTGGATCACTATAGGAGAATAATGCAAAATCCATGTTCTTATCAAAATCAACATGTTGTGTGCTATCATAGATCTTTGCTGCACTCTTTATCATGCATGGCATCAATGATGTGACTATAGGGTTTGAATTTTCTTGTGAACTACTACTACTCTGACCTTTGGAGCTATTGTATTGTTGGCTATCAGAGCTACTGCTCTGCTGAATTCTAGAGCTGCTAAACTGATATCTATGTTGAGCGCTACCAGAGTTACTTTTTTGTAGTAGATCATCAGAGCTATTGTTTTCTAATGCTCTACAGTAGTTTCTTCCCAAGCTACTTCTCTCTTGAGCTCCCCCTATGTTTTCTTCCAAAGCTTCATCATCATCAAGGGATATTGTAATTGAAATACCCATTGTGTCATCCACTATTCCATCCCATGCTTCATTTTCATTAAACACAACATCCTTGCTAATCACAACATTCTTGGTGATGGGATTGTACAATTTATAGGCTTTTGACTCTTCACTATAGCCTATGAAGATACATTTTTCTCCTTTGTCATCAAATATTTTCCTCTTCTCCTTTGGCATGAGTGTGTTTGCCACACACCCAAATATCCTTAAGTAATCAACACTCAATTTGTTGTTTTTCCATGCCTCTTGTGGAATCCTATCACAGACATCCTTTGTGGGGCAAACATTCATTATATATATTGTTGTTGCTACAACTTCTCCCCAAAATATGTGTGACAACCCTTTTTCTTTTAGCATACTTGCAACCATATCTTGAATGGTCCTATTTTTTCTCTCGACCACTCCATTTTGTTGTGGGGTATACCTTGTTGTAAATTGTTTGTTAATGACCTCATTCCTACAAATAATCATAAAATCATTGGAGATGTACTCTCCCCCTCTATTTTTTCTAAGAGCTTTGATATAGTGACCACTCTCCTTCTCAACTGCTACCTTGAACCATTTAAACTTCTCAAAGGCTTCTGATTTATTTTTCAAGAATTAAACCCAATTTTTTTTGCTATAGTCATCTATGAATGTCATGAAATATGTGTTTCCAGCTAAAGTGGGGGTTTTCATGGGTCCACATCAATCTGAGTGCACAAGCTCTAGTGGTTCCTTTGCTCTCCTCGAATACCTGGATTGAAATGGTTTCCTATGTTGTTTTCCTAAAATTCAAGCCTCACACTTGCCATCGGGTTATACAATGGATGGTAAACCCCCAACCATTCCTTTCCTAGACAATAAACTCAAACTTGAAAAGCTTAAGTTCCCATACCTTAAATTCCATAGTTTCGATGGGTCTTTGATGACTGTCTTCAATGAAGATTATTGTTCAACCGCCGACTATTGTGTGACAACTGTGAGTGATAGGAAACTTTGTTGTCCATCTATTGTTCTTGTTGCAGACACTATGTGCATCCTAAGAGGAAACATTCTATTTCTCATCATTTGCACTACAACCATCACTTTCTTGCTACCTCCTCTATCAAATATCTTACATTCACCATTCTCCATCAGGATCTTGTAATCATTTTGGACCATTTTTCCAATGCTCAATAGATTATGCTTCATGTTGGGGGCATAATAAACATCTTGGTTTGAATGTTAACTACACCTTTTCCAATGATGGGAACCTTCTCATCGTTTCCCATTTTGATCTCAGTTTTTATACTGTTGTCTATGGAGGAAAATAAGTTCGTTTTACCACTCACATGGTTACTGCATCCACTATCCAGTACCATACTTCATCATTTTTAAATTCAGCAAGGTTGCAAACAATGAAAACATTTGACTGTTTGTCATTTTCATCTTTGTTCTCATTTTCTACATTAGCATTTTGCCCTCCATGGTCACGTTGCTTCTTTCTACACTCACTAGCATAATAGCCATATTTGTGATAGTAATAACACTACACATTACTTTTGTTAGACCTTTGATTTGAACTATTCTTCTTCTTTTGGTACTGGTTTGCTGACTGTGAGCTGCTTGACTCCTCTGTGCTATCAAAACCTCCTCTTCTAGAATTGCTTCTTCCTCTACCTTTTTGACCTCTTCCTCTATTGTTTCTTCCTCTTCCCTAACCTCTTGCATTGGTCTAAGATTTGAATGATTTCTCTAGGGAAGGAGTAGATTTGTTCAACCACTTCTCATGGGTTTGTAGTGAACCTATCAACTCATATATAGTCACCTGAGACAAATCCTTTTCCTCTTCAATGGTAACGGCTACATAATCAAACTTAGGCAGACTTCTTAGGATTTTACCAATAATCCTTTGCTCTTCCATTGTTTCTCCATTGACTCTTAGCTGACTTACTAGGGTTGAGACCTTAGAGTGATAGTCTAAAGTGGACTCATTATCTTTCATTAGAAGATTCTCAAAATTTCTTCTCAAGAGTTGCAACTTAGCTAGCCTCACTTTTTCAATCCCTTTATAACTATCTTGCAATATATCCCAAGCTTGTTTTGCATAGTTTGATGTTGCACTACGTGGGAAAACAACCTCACTCAAGGCTACCTCAATCAAACTAAGGGCTTTTTCATCCTTCATTCTTATCTCTTTCAACTAGTTTTTCTATGCATTTGAAAGAGCTACAAATGCATTTGGGTCTGTGATATCATTGAACCCATTAGTGACCAACTCCCATAGTTCATTTGCAACTAACATGGTTCTTGTCTTCTTAGCCCATATATCATAATTCTACCCATCAAAATTTGGTGGCTACTGTTAACCTTTGTTGTCACCTCCTACCATATTTCTCAAATTTGAGAAGACTAAACAATGCCTAGATAATCTAGGGCTTTTCTAAAGACACCCACAATAAACTTATTGACTGACTGATTGACTGTCGAGAAAAACAAGGCTTTGATACCACTTGTTGGGCGGTAGGGGTGCAATAAAAACACAAAGTAACTATTGTGCAAGGATGTAAATAGTAGAAATAAACACACAAAATATGCACAGTGAATGCACAATGACATCAAGTCTAAACAAATAGAAATTAACTTTGCATATATTCCTTGTTGCTTCAAAATAAAAAAATTAGAGGATATTCTCTGATTTACATGAAAAAAATAAAACTAATATATTTGGATAGATGTCCAGTGATTGGGTGCTACACTCACAACTCAAAAAACTAAGACTACTACAATCATGTAGTTGCAACTGACAATGTGTTGCGACTGATAAACATTCCTTTTGTGTTGCTTCTATCACCTTACTTTCTATTGAGCATTCTCTACTTCATCTGCTACTGCTACATCACCACTTCGATACAAAAAAACTTCTACTTCTTACCAACAGTTGTAAAGACATTCCTTTTGTCTTACTTGAAAATATTCATGAAAATGAGCACTTCATTCAAATTTCAAAATAACCCAACTCATTAATTTTTGGCGAGCTACAACAACAATTTCAAACTCAAACGTGAGCACTAGATTTCAAAATTTAAATTAACCTACCATATTAGTTTCTCTAGGTATACATTGGAGGAAAGTTGAAAATTTTGTTGACTATAGAATATAATATTCCAACACTAATCCCATAGAATACATTGGCAGTAGAATGCACACAAATTGGATTAGTCGAAAAAACCTTAGAAACTTTTAGACAAATATAACCAACTGGGGTATTTTAATCTAGTGCCTCCAATAGATATCATTTCAAGGGGTGTAGTGACTACCAAACTGCACAAATTTGGATTTGTTGAAAGGGTTTTAGAAACTTTCAGAGAAGATAAATTGGCTTAGGGAAAGCAAAGAAAATCCATGCCCTTGAGAGGAAAGATTGTAGGATATGCATGAAATATAATTGTTGAGAAGCATCAAGAAATTTTCAAGCAAAATGTGTTTAGCAAGTGAAGGTAGATTCTATCTCATTGAATGAAATGGTTGTAAGATATATGCAAATTGGATTTGCTAAAAATATTCAAGAAATTAATCGGCAAATGAGGAATTGAAATGATTAAAAGATATGCATAAAACACATTCTCACTAAGATTATAAACAAAATTATTAAATCATCAAACAATTAGGACAATAGCACTATTAAAAGAAGAATGAGAAACTCATCTATAAATTTTTTTTCCTCAAATTGATTTGAAACAATACCTTCCTTCGCCTATCCTTCTAGGTTCCTCCATTTTGAAAATCAACAATGGGATGCAATTTATTTTACAGAAGTTTTCTTACCAAAACCTGAATCAATTTCCTCCAAGAATTCCCATTTCCCCACATATAAAATTTTCTTGTAGACAAATTACTTCCCTTCCTAGAAAATAGAATCAATAATCAAAATTTCCCTCAAAAGGGATAATTATTTACAAAAGGAAGGTTGTACATTTCTAAAAACCAAAATCCAATAAAACTCATAAAATCCCTCGAAAAAACATTTTCTTTCGTTTTTGACAATTTGTTCAAAGTTGTGCATGAACTTGCATTGAACCACCTTTCTATTTTTTTTCTACTATTTATTTATTATAACATTCTACTATAATTCTATTTTATTTTATCTTATTTTATTTTAACATCACATTACACATTTAATTTATTATAAACTATGATGATTAATATATTTATATTATTTTATCAAATTACTTTTTCCTTAATAGTTTATTTTAATGCATCTATTAACCAAAACAATATTTATCAAACAATTTTAAATTAAACAAACCAAATGGGAAAACAATTACCTAGACCCTAACCAAGCATGAAAAGCAAGAGCAATTGACCTCAGACAAACTTACAACACTAATGAGGTATCAGACTAGATACTCATTCTCTTCGAGGATGATGGCTAGGGTAGGGGACGATACGTTATCTCCAATAAACTGTTCCATTGGGTTTAAGGATGCTCATACCTACCAATTCAAGTGGAGACAATGTCTAGTACCTATAACTTGTAGCACACAAATGTCTTTGCATATACATACAATCATCACATACCTAGTGAAAGGAAATAAAAACATCGTAGGGTTCTCACAAGTGAGAAATGCGACATCCTTTCCTTCACACCTAAATAACATTTAAAAAAATCATATAATATATCAAACAATATCTCACATAACATCAATAATCATTAACCATTCCAAAATAAGGTAACACATTCTATTTGTAGCATATTCATAAACATGTTATAATCATCATCAAAATATTCAAAGATTGATCAATCTCTAACATCACTATTTCATTAGTCATTAGAATATCCATAAGCATCTAGCATAAACATAATAAAAGGTGAATCATGGAGGGGAACTAAAATTTCATTAGGAACGAGATCACAAGGTGTAAATATTGACTTTCAACCTTATAGGTGAGTCAATCATACCTAGATCTGAGTCCTTAAGATAATAGGATGGATCTAAAACCAAATTGAGATGATATGAAATTCTCAAAGTACATGCACAATAAGACCTAGAACATGAAATGAAAATTCTCAAAAGTACAAAAACTAAAACCATAATTTGTAGGAAAATATGAGAAGGGTAAGGACACATATACTAGTCACCAAAAGTAGGTTTTGAGATCTGTTGAAGGATAGGTTTTCCCTAGGCTGAATGGGTCCTTGTAGTCCTTTCCAAAGCTATTAAAAATAAATTTGTATCCCTCTATCTGCACTTTTCTCCTATTCTTGCAATCTTCATTTCTAGATCTAGACCTGCAATAAATCTACAAACAAAGAATGCTTGTTTGTTTGTATGGGTGTTTACCTTTTTCAAACCCCAAGTTTCATATTTTTAGACCTTGATAAATGAAAATGATATGATAAATGAGGGTATGTGCAAGATCATCATGGAAAAAAAAGCCCTTAAGTGTCAAAAATTCAAAAAAATCAAAGTTAGGCAACTTGACGTAAAAAATGGAATAAGTTATCTATATTATTTCAAAATATGTAAGAATAGAATCTATAAAAAATTAAATGTAATTTATAAACTACTAGGTTTGTTTAAAAAATAAATAAATATATTTGGTGAAAATTTGAAATTTCAATGCAGTGGTACTTATTTTTAGGGAAAAATAAAAGTAGGTGTCTGCGACCACCCTAACCACAATAAAATGATAATATTTTTTTATAATATTTTAGATATAAGTAGAGGAATCATGCCCCGATGTGATGCATATTTTTGTAATTTTTTTCCAAGTAAATAATTAATTATGAATTTTTATTACAACTTTTTGAAAAATATAAAAACTTGTATGTCTAACCACCTTAACTTGGTCAAAACTTCATGAAATTTAATTTTTCTCTTTTAATCCTATATTATGTGAAGCATAGAATGTGACGCATGTTTTGGATTCAAAATATGTGATACCAAACATTGAAAGATATATAGATGTTTTTCAATCCAGCCTATGTAGTGCCCCGTCGTTGTGGCCCTCCTGGATATTTGCGTAAGTGTGTTTTGTGGTCTTGTTGGTTATTTGGTCGGTTCATGTGATTAAAGTGAGATTTTAATGACTCTGTTAAGTGAGTTAATTGAATTAATTAGTGGAAATGTTGTCATTTAAGGATGAATTAAATACATTATTATATTAAACATATTGATGAAGTAATTTAAATAAAATTAGAAGTAAAATTGTAAATAACAAGTCCATATTGTGAAATAATATTTACACGTTAATTTTAAATAATTAAATTAATTTTTACCTTATAAAAGATTATCTTATGGGGTATAAATATTATATATAGGAAAATAATGTGATTTATAATTTAATAATGATGAAAAGATAATTATTTTAATAAGAAATTTATATGGTTAAGGGGATAGGAAGCTGAAGTGTTTTAAAGAAAGAAAAGCTGGAAAGAAAATAATAAAAAGAAATAGTGATGTCTCTCAAAATTCTAAGTCTCTTCAATAAATTCTAAGAATAGGGGCCTAATCAGGGGATCCTTGTCATTAATTGCTTCCATACTCTGCAATTTCCATAAAAACTATGTGTGGGTTTAATTGATTATTGGAGAAATCGTGTGATGGAGGACTATGTTAATGATGGATACCATTCATTTTTGGCTGGATTCGTTTGTTTCAAGAAGTGTGCCCTTTTAAAATTGCATCGCTCCATTTTAATGGGAAGTATGTAGTCAATCTGCGACGGGGAGAGGTTGGAATCTCAAACGCAAGGCATCAATTGTACTAGGGGCAGTAACCAACAAGGCCATGATCACCTAGTTGCAAACTCTATTTATGAGTACGAGATGCTGGGGTTTGGGAGAGGCATGATGAAAGGATGAAGTTTGGGGCACTGTCGAGTTTCAGCTACTCTTGAACGAGGTGATTCAATTTCACCATTAGCGGTTTTGAGGTATGCACTCAATTACTTAAAACTTTTGAACTCTCTCCCTCTCATGCAGTTATATAAATATCTCATGATCTTTCCTCCCGTGGGAAGCCTTTCTTGTGGCATGCACGTTAATTAGATCCTTCTAGCATAAATATCTTTCAGATATATCCTTAGTGTTCTGTTTGATGGACATTCATATTTCCATCCAAAAGCTTCTTGGTTCAGAAATTACTTCTGTATAGTTATTTTTGTCAAGCCTTATCACCAATCCTTTTAGCACATGCCCTTTTAAATGGCATTTCTTGTTTTCCAAACGTTTATAGATATTGCCTTGTTTATTTTCCTATTCTTGGCACGAGTTGAGATTACTGGATGGTGTTGCGGAGTTTGGATTTATACCTGTCATTTATTTTCTGCAACGTTTCTAAGGACCCCTTCGATAAATCCTTTTTGAACATATCCTGCAATCATGCATTTCATGCTAACACATTTACTGAGGCAGTTTAGGAAACTATTCGCAAGCCTTGTCTATGCTACCACCTTTTCTTGTATGTCTTCAAGGGCACTCGAAACCCCAGCATATGACAAGATAATGATGCTTTTATGCTTTGATGGATGTCCCTTCATTATTTCTAGATAACTGGTTAGCACGGATTGTTATTGCATAAGCATACTTTTTAGGTTGTTTCAACTTGTATCACCAAACATCTTTGCTAAAACATTGTCACCATTTAAACTGATTTCACATTTCTTAGAATGATTTCTCTTGAATCAACGCTGGAGATAGACTATGTTGCAGTGTGGCTATTATACCTTACTTGAAGATCTTTGACAACTACAATCCCTACCATGGCTGTGATCTTCATCGATCTAGTATCTCTCTGTTGCGAACATATTCTATTCACAGTCTATTTGCTTTATTGTCATCCATATAGCTAGATTTTAGATTGTGGCGTTATGGATTGAAGTCACTATTTTAAATTACTAAATGTCATCTACCAAAGAATTCAAACTCATTTTATGCAGTTGCCCATATATTTAGTCGATGTCTAAGTGCTTAAAAGCTCGTCAATGCATTATCTATTTGAATTAGTTTCAATCCTTTTGCGCCTCTGCATTGCACCACACAATCCTTAAGTTTCCATCTTTGTGTATTGAATTGCTCAAAGGTTTGATGCCTCTTCAACCATACCATTTGATGCACAATATTTGCTTTATTCATCTTTCTAGGCATTATGGTAGTGTGGTTACATGGGCGTTACATTGCATGCAGACCTGCCAGGGCATGAATTAATCATTGTAGTCTATTCTGGATCACTGCAGTTGCATAAATGTCTATCAAAATATATATTAAGGTGGTTGGAGATATCCTTGATCAGTTTGAATCAACTTCTTCCTTGTTACCCTGTGAGTGCAAGGCCGTCTCTCTTTGTCCATATTGTTCACAAAGGATGATTGGGGGATTCGATGTACTCAATCTTCTTAGCATTTGCATATATATTATTATTATATTAGTCACCTATCGACCTATTTTGGTCACCTTCGAGCATCAAGAATAGGTATATGTATTGCTCCTTTATAATGATATATATGTATAAGTATATTTGGATATTATAGTTATAGGAAGAAACGAATTCTATGTGTATTGATTTTATAAATATTTATATGTTAAGTATGTAAAAGAAAATTGGGTAAATGCATAATTATATGTTAGAAAAGTATGTTTTGGTCTTTTAATAAATATTTTGGCGATAGTTTAACAAGGAATATCGATTTATTTCTCCTAGTTAATTAATTTCTATTTAAATTTGTAAGGGACAACATCCTTTAAAGATAAACCTTTCCTTTATTGCTTTCAATGAGTTTCTCTCTGGGTAGATATAGGTGAGGAAAAGTAGTTCTAGCTATTTATTTTGAATATAAATGAGTATTCTTGAATGTCATTGTTTGAGATTATTGGGTGATGTAGCTTTGGAAAAAAAATTGGAAAATTGCTTAAGGAAAGGTTAACTCACTAGGTTAGATATGTAGGAGTTTAGATCTACTAAATTTGGAAATTAAGTTATAGTTGGTTTTATTCTTATAAAGGAAATTAGAGATATCTAGTTAGGAATTGATGAAACAAAATATAGTTAGTCATGAAGTTTTGTGTAATAGATAGGATGGAACGATTAAAAGACTAGTAATTATAGTACCTTATAGTTGGATTAGTGAAATTGTTTTGTAAATTGATTAATTAGGGGAGCAATGTTAGAGGGAAATGGTTTATTTATATTTTGGATCCGTGGAGAGTTTAGTTATATGGTTGCATTTGGTAATCTTGTAATGGGTAGTTGTATTGAACTCTTTAATAGTGGAATCGTGTATATTAGAATTAATTGGCACCTTTGGTCATGGGTAAGTATTGCAGTAAACTCTATTTTTCTTTATTTTGGTAGTTTTATAAATTTGCATAGACGAAATAAATTGTTCTTGAATTGAGATTTCGTTCTTAATTATTTTCCTTGGATTGTTAGT
>VDFB02090431.1:0-14667 GCA_007258455.2 Sequoia sempervirens
AAAATAGTCTCAAAGCTTCAATTTTTGGAAAACAATCAAAGAGATATGAGATAGATCACCTCTTTGAGCTTTCCTTCTCAAAATATTATTTCACTTGGTAAATGGCTAACAATAGTTTGCATTACCTTTATTACAAAGATCAATGAAATCAAATAGACTTCTAGGTGCCCATTGATCTAGAGCAAAGAATATAATCATCAAATTTTACTTGGAAGTATGGTACCTATTCTACTGTAAATTGAACGAATTACTCTTTAAAACCACCATGTATTTTAGAATTTGGCTCTTTATTTTGTCACATGTTTCGACAAAGGTGGAGGAATTTGGCTTTACATCAACTAATGAATACTTCATACCTCTCATAGTAATCATACTGGAATTAGCCTCAATATCCAGAATAATATACTTCACTAACTACCTGAGAGAGAAGGCCTAAAGGGAAGCCTTCATATTAGTTTACATTAATAAATGCATGCCTCAAAGTAAATGGATCAAGTAAAATAATATTTGTTATCACTTTGGTGCACAAAACAAGAGAACCCAAGTTGTCTAGAAATTTTGAAAGGAAAACAAATCAAATCCTCCTTTAGAAAAGGACAAATTTGAACATAGAACATATACTTATAATTATAAGTATTATTCTTCAAATCCTGTGATATTACCTTCCTATAATCTAGATTCAAAATAGGTACAAGCGTCCAAAATCTCAAAAATGAAAATGGTAAGGAAACCCTTTGAGAATCCAATTGTGAGAGAAGTATTCTAATTAAAAGGATGGCAAGGTTGTTGAATTTGGCTTTATACCTCTCAATTATATTTATTTAAAATAATTTGTCAGTGTCTTTTTAACTAATCTATTTTGAAGATATTTTGTAAGCCACATGGTTCACAAGACCACATTTCTTTGAGGCAAAGTGTCAAACACTCTTTTTTAGCTTTTACATTCTTGTATTTTGAATTAATATAATAAGTTAGCTACAATTAAATTGACATAACTTCAATGATTAAATTTTGTTTCTCATCACTTATGATCAAGATTATTTGACATTAATATTTTTTACTCTATCAAACCTAGATGACGGAAAATCTTTATAAATGAATTGGAACACTTGCATGAACTTTAAGAAGAGATAAGTGATCTACCTTGACTTAATGGGCTCAAATTTTCAAATTACCATGGTTAAAAGTAGAGGATGTCACCGAAATAGGTACAAAATTTTATAAATGAATTGGAACACTTGCATGAACTTTAAGAAAAGATAAATGATATGCCTTGACTTGATGGACTCAAATTTTAAAATTACCATGGTTAAAATTAGAGGATGTCACCAAAATAGGTACAAAATTTTATAAAAGAATGGAACACTTGCATGAACTTTAAGAAAAGATAAGTGATATGCCTTGACTTGATGGACTCAAATTTTAAAATTACCATGGTTAAAATTAGAGGATGTCACCACAATAGATACAAAACAAGGTGAAAAAGTGTGAAGTGTGCACTTTTAATCACTACACTTACAATTTCATAAGTAAATTTATCTATATATTACAATTTTAAAATTATTGAGTTAATAAAATACATAAATTTTACTTTTACATTTTTATTTTATAGTCAATCTGCATAATATATGTTTAGACATGTGAAGAATAATAAAAGTAAATGTATAAGAATATAGGTATGCGAATATAGTTAAGATATGACTAAAAATATATGCGAGGATGCGTAAAAGGGAGAGGAATAGATTGAGAAAGAGCCCAACTTTATACAATAGTGTGCCATTTGCTAATTCTTAGTTATGGTAAACCAATCCATCAAATATAGATCCAAAACCAAATGAGAATTGGGATAAATATGCAAATTCACCATGGCAGAAAACTCTTCTTTATAATTCATTATATAATTCACAATAGACTTATTGACTAATCTACATGAGATTGAATCATATAGGGAAGTGCTTGAGGAAGTTTGGAAAGGGTTAGGATATTGCAAAAATTTAAATGTTCAAATTTCTAACTTAAAACATATTATTTATTTTTTTCAAATAAAATATAATTATAAAAAATTATCTAAATCAAAATAACTTGTACATTATATTAATATATATTTAATTTTTAACATTTTTCCAATAAAAAATAAAAGATAGATTTAAAAAATATATAAGTAACTTTAAAACCAACAAATTTGTCTTAAATAAATCTATGAAAAACATAAAGCAAACTTAACACCTTAAAAATAAATAAAAAATTGATTATATTACTTTACTTTAAAAATAAACCAATGGAAAAACAAAGATAGAAAATTAAGGAAAAATAAACTTAATATTATATGAAATGGTCAAAGTCATCAATATCACGTCCGCTGAATTAATATTTTAAAGCGTCGAGATCGTCGTCGGGAAGTCTCTAAAGGATCTCGTCGAAAGATAAAGATAAAGTGAAATCGAAGCGAAAATCCGAACATCTCGTCCGAAAAGATCGGTCGTCCGTCGAGAACATTCGACCTCCGGGGAAGATCGGTCGTCGAAGTCTTCAAAGATGGAGAGAATCTCGGCTCGAGTAAGAACAAGTCGTTTCGGCGTCGAAATGCAGATCAGGCGCTCGATCAGGCAGGACCATCCGGATCAAAGAGATCAAATCAATCAAAGTTCCGTCCAGGCGAACGTCGAACGTCAGATCAAGACAAAGACAAAGACAAAATCAGCGTCGAGATCAAGATCCAGGGGATCAAATCCGTAGTATAAATTAGAAGAGATGGAGGGAGAGGAGTGAATAAGATAGAGAATGAAGAGGGGGGAGAGAGGGAAATAATATATATGTATAGAGATAGAGATAGAGAAATAGATGTAGAGAGAGAGAGAGAGAGTGAAATATTCCGAACTAATTTTTTTTCAATTTTTTCAATAACAGATACAATGCAACACACATTCGTTAGGGTTAGCACTAAACCAAAAGCTTGATACATGGTCAACTCCTAACCAAGAATGTGCGAGATGATGACGAGCATATGGTCAGAGGATCTCAAAGCAAAGCTGAATAAAGAAATCTAACCAAGAATGCGTTGGATGACGATGAGCATATGGTCAGAGGATCCCTAACTTCTATTATGCTGAAAGTAAACTCAACACCCAAAATGTGCTTTCAAACCCGGAGTGGGAATGGAGCTACCATAGGGCGGAGATGTAAGATATTACAATGCAAATCAAAGTAAATAGGCGGCAAGTCAACCTCTTCCACTTATCCAGCGGGTATTACAATAAAATAACAGAGAAGAAGTAAGATTGTTGACAGTACTACTATTCAGCTTACAATAATTAGAGATTCGCCTGCCAAATACATAGAATAAGAAGGTCTAACCATGCTGCAATATAGTATAATGTCTCCTCAATGATCACAAAGACTTTCAACCCCAACCCAACTCAAAAGATAGACTTTACGCAAGCTGATATGATAGAACAACAACTTAATATGCGTAACCAGCAACCCTAGAATCCACTAAAATGCTCACAACTCACTCAATACTTGCTAGAATGACATGAGACTTGATGCAAACGAAAGCTAGGATGATGACGATGAAGACTAGACAAAGAAATAGTTGACAAATTGAAGTATTTTTTTTCTTAACACTTGCCAGGCAAAATAGAATGGTACAGCCTCAAGAAATGTTCTACCAACAAGATAAAATCCAAGACACCTCTAAAAAATCTGCAACTTGGCATAGAGGGGTGCCCAAGGCTAGCAAATGCATGGGTAAACTACCCATAACCAAAATAAATTCGCCCGAAGACTTATGAGTATAAACTTCAATCTGCAATACAAAATCAACAACTCCAGATTTTGATTAAAATGCAAGAAATTGAACTACAAATGCAAAACAACTTCTACAATGCAAATCTCACTACAAAATCCACTCAACATAAGCAAACTTCTCCACTAGGTGCTATCTCTCAAGCACGAAGTTGAGCCAAGGCTAGGAGGATTTCATTCCTCGAAGCAGTCCAGCACCATTTCGACAGCATAACAATAATCAAGACATAAGATAATCCAAATGAGGACCCAATACCTCCTTTTATAACTTTGTGAAGACTCTCCAGAAGCTTCTAGAAACCCTAACTTTTCAAATTTGAAATAACTCCTTTCCCTCCAAAGATGGAGTCCCATTTTCCAATCAATATTTGATTTTAATTTTAAATTAATTCCCTCCTCAAAGAAGGCGTCCAACTCAAGCATGAAATAGACCTTTGAATAATAATAAATTTCCTTCAATGAAGCGCCCACCCTTGAAGAACACCTTTTAAGAACAAATTGAAGTGATGTAATTAGGCCAAGGGGAGAGTCAACATTAAAATATAACATTAACATAATATTATTTAAATAAAATGAACTTATCTCTCCAAAATGCATCCCAAGGCCAAAATTGATCAAACCAACTGAGCTGACTGAAGATGAGAGCCATCCGTGCCGAAACCAACAGGACCACTGCCATAATAGAATTTACTAAAAATAGTAAATTCCAGAAAGTTGTCCAGATCAAAGTGCATGTGATACCAATGCGAAGCTTTCTGAAAACCCAGAAAGAATCCGCAATCCAAAATCCCAAACTCCAGGATGTAGCCATCATAACTTACTAAAAATAGTAAGTCCAAAAAGGTTGCCCAACGCAGTTGCAAGTCATACCTCTGCGAAGCTCTTTGAAAACCTAAAAGGAGTCCAGAATCCAAACAACCAAACTCCAACAAGCAAAACCCTGAATCATCAAAAGAATCCACCAAGCAATCGGAAACCCTAATTCTGCCACTAAATAGCCAACATCACACTGGGGATAGGCTACCAATCACTGAAAAGTGAAGTGCTAAAAACGGGGACATTACAGTCCGCCCTTCCCAAAATTGCTTGTCCTCAAGCAATACCATTGTAACTCCCAAAAAGTTAAGACTGATCCATACCAAAACAAGTAAGATCCCAGGTTCCAAAATCCATCTCAAGAAGGACCCACCATGCCACTGCTGCACCACTCTGATCACATAAGTGAAAACATCATGCCAATGCTGCACTAACCTCCCTTGTAACTCCAAAGTGTTACCATCCATGATACTCAAACTGAAATATCTTAAAGGACTGAGATCAAAATCATGCAACGTCTCACGTCCAAGATGCCCAGAGTCAACAGTAACAACCATACCACTGTCAACCACAATTCTAGGCAAGAAGAAAGATAGGCTACTCAACTCAAAATCAATCTCCTCAGCATACCTCCACATGGTAACAAACGAAGCCCTGATGGCATAAGTGACATCTTCAAATCTTCTTGCAAAGAGGAAAACAATCCTTTGCAAGAGCTCAACAAACTCATACTCACGTCTCCTCATGGAGCTACTATGCACCAACTGTATTATATCGATACCACCATGAAGACTACATAAAACTCTCATAGTTCCAACCTCATGAGTCTCAGAATGATGAATCAAAACAAGTGGTAGTTCGCTGTTCCGAACCAACAATGAGGGAAAACTATCAAAGTTAACATCACAAACCTCCATAAGACGAACTCCAAGAATAGGACAGGTGTGAAGGAACAAATAATCTCTGTTGTTTAAAGCTAAAGTCAGCGAAATGCAATCCGATTTTAGTACTTCACACAAGGAAAAACAACAACACCAATGGAATCTCCAAGAGTGAGTGTATGAGATGAATATTGAGTTGCAAGATAAAGCCTCAAAAATGGCAGGAAAACCCACTAGAACAATCTCCAACTGAAAACTACCACCACGTTGGCAAGTAGTAAAGGACAATCTCTTCCAAATGAGAGTAACTCCACAAGTAAAGAGGCTGGTCTGCCTCCAACCAGCAAGCTCATGTCCCAAAATCTGCCCTTGTCTTGTCCAAGGATCAACGCCAAGAGCAACCAACTGTTCATCTTTCCAACCCATACTCAAAATTTCTCTCCAATCCATTTGTTGATGAACAAATGGGGCCATCAAGTGGTTGGTGAAGAGAAGGACAACACCCAAAGGTCTGAAAATTTGATCACTAACCCACCAAAAATTCCTCTTTCCACAAGCCATAAACTCCATCAACCCAAGTTGAGAATCCCAAGCATGGATACCCAACCGAAAGTGATTTTCAACACACTGAAAATAGAATTCAACACAACCCCAAGTGCTGGTCAAAACCAAGTGCATACTCCTAAAATAGGCATTCCCTCTGATTAACCTCTGAAACCAATCCATGAAAGCTTCAACAACACTGGAGCATGAAACATAAGATGACTTCAAATTCAACTCCCAAAATAGACTAGCATCACTCAACCCAAGGAATGGATTGACAAGAGTGCAAACACCATGTTCTGGTTCATCTTCCATCACAAAAAGAGGATTATCATAAGTTTCCTCAACACCCACTTCAAAGAGAGGATTGTTAAAAACTTGAAAATCATTCCTTATATCTTGCTGCTCCAAATCAGCACATGCAACTTCTGATTTTCTTGAGACACTTTCAAGATCAAACTCCTCTTGAAGACTATCAAGCTCTCCAATCACTTGCTTGATTTCTCCAGCTCTTTGTGCACCCTCTTGCTCCTTGAAAAGTTTGAAGTCAACAAATTGGTCTTCAACCTCCATTAGAGCCAACTGAGTTTCTTTCAACATGTCCTTTGTTGATTCAAGCTCAAGAGTAAGCTCATCAACCTTTCTCTCCTTTTCTTGAAAAGTACCAACAGTATTCTTCGCAATTTCAAAGGCATAATCTTGATCTTCAATCAAGTGTATGTGTGCTGATTTCAATGTCTCCAAAGAGTCTTTGATAAGTTGCAAGTTAGGAAGAGCAATTTCATCCTTAACTTCACTTCATCTCTCTTCAGACTGAGCCTTCCAATAGAGATCATCAACCAAATTGTGTGTGCGATCAAATAGGGATAGCGCTTGCACTTCTTTTTCAAAAGATACCTTGCATTGATCTTCCCACTCATGAACATGCAAAGACGGTGAACTACTGATAGGCTGCAACTAAAAATCAGAACTTCATTCCTTGCCTTTGCTGCCCTCATTGCTGCTCCAACATTCTTGTACTTCACCACCAACTAACAGAGAATGCTCATTGTCATAAAAAGCATCATAATCCATAGATTTTTCAACCCATTGCTTGCAATCAGCTTCGTGCATTGATAAATCAGATTTGTGTTTAGTAACACCTTCAAACTCTCCATCTTCAAGAGCCATATGGCCCTCTAGCTTTGCTTCCACATCACTGTCACTTTGATCAAACTTGAAGGCAGCCCCAAACTTGTAATGTCCCCTTTTTCATGAGAGATGGAGTTTAGAGGAATTAGCCTATTCCTAATCCTCGTAGGCTAATGGAGCTTGATAAGAGGGTCGTTTGGTAGATACCCAGTTGATTGGTTGGCTCGTTTCGTGATTCAGTCTACATATGGAGGTGTTCTAATGATTTCTTGATATGTTTCTATTTTTAGAAACCTCATGTTATAAAGTAATGTTATGTTTGCACTTTATGTTATGAATAATTATTTTATTATAAAGTGCAAAATAATAAAATAATATTCCTTCTAGAAGGTGACTTGGGAAAGTTCTAGAAGGAGGTCGACCTCTTGAGGAAAAAGTATAAATAAACATCATGGGCCTCATTCTCATCATCTAGGAATTGATGTTTGTTTGATGTGGTTATTTGGTGGAGAAGCCAGCTAGGGTTTCAACCATTGGAGGACCTTTGGGGACAAAAACCCTCATTGGTTACGCAATTTTGAGGCTGTGAGATACCAGCTGAATTATTGCTGATTGTGGGCTTTACTTCAGAAGTCCAATCTTGTGCTTTATTGTGGAAATTATTTGAGTACAATAGCTGATGTATTATTGTACTTATTTTGAATAAAGTATGTAACTTGCAACAGCTGATGTATTGTTGCATTTGATGGAGAAGTTACTTTAGCAGCTGATGTATCGCTGAGATTGATTATTTCATTGAGCAAATTTGTGGAGATTCAATTTGGAGAATAATTGCTGATTGTGATTTATCATTTCATCATCTTAAGGAGTGATATTTTGTAAAGTTTCAGTTGCATTTTCAGACCTTCATAATCTGCTATCATGGAGGTTGATCAGCCTATGTGAGTCTCATGTTTTTGCTCATATCTTTCGATTGAGGAGGCCAATCATTTTGGGTATTGTTGCATTCAATTGCTATCGCCGAGACAATTATTTCAAGGGAAAATTCGAGGAGATTAGAGGCTGTATTTATTTTTCTAAAATATTGCCAGGCAAGAACAGGGTCGGCTACTTGAGCAATTTGATTTGGCCTTGGAGAATATCATTTGAACTTGATGTTGATTGCTACTTCATCTTTCATCCAAGGCACTTCTTGAGGCCAGGTTCTTCATATTTCTATCATCTTCTAGCATTGCATTTAGCATAGTTATTTTTGCAGTTGTAGGTGTGCATTATACCAGCATTATCATATTTTGAAATTAATGTAAATGCCAAGAGTCTTGGACAACTTGTATGAGCATTGCATTGGATAATTATATTGCAACAAGGAGATACAGATTTGCTGGTTACATATTGTTGTAATTGAGCATTGTAATATCATTTGTACTTAGCTTATTAGTATGCATGCCAAGTGTTTGACAAAATGTCAATTGGCTGTAGGTTCTCTTTTTGGCATAAATAATGTTATAATTTTGCATACCAAGCGTTTGTATTAATGTCACTTGGTTGTAAGTGCATAAATGTCATCTTAGGTTGCATCCAAAATGTTTGTCATAATTACTAGTTGTTGTAGCTGCATATTGCAAGTAGTTTCAGTTATATATATGTATTGAATATTGTCAAAATAAGTTGCACATTCATGTTAGGTCATTGTTTAGTCAATTTAGAGTCATTTGTAAACATTCTCATTGATGCTAATTGAAGAAAAGAGTCATTAAAGCAAACTGAAATGTTATATCAGTCATATGACCCTTGTATGTGAAGTGTTTGACAAAATTTCCAAGGCCAAAAATCAAAAGTTTTCAATCAGATTTGAGCAGGGTCATTACACGTCACTGTCACTTTGATCAAACTTGAAGGCAGCCCCAAACTCAAGCATATTGTCACCATTGTTTGCTGATATAGAGTCCTCATCAAGTTCCATTTCATTATCCGGATCAAAGGGAAATTCATCCCATACTGGTTCCTTGTCATCGCTAGATGCCTTCACACTTGGATCCCAAATGGTAAGAGGCTGATTGTTTTGATCAAAAGAAAAGAGCTCTTCGTGCTTCTTTGGGAGTGTTGACTCTTTGAATAGGTCACCACCCAACTCACTTAAACTAATATCCTCAAAAATATTTCTTTCTTTTAGTTTGGTTTGCTGATCAAACCAAATACCTCCCATGACACCATTGTGATGAAGTAAAGAATCTTCAAAGCTAGTTGTTTTGAAAACTTCCTCATTTTTATCTTCTATGAAACCATCATGAGTAAATATGTCATTGATTCCTTCATGTGGAAATTCTTGGGAAGTTGGGACAACAACATGAGGAAAATCCTTCTTCACCAAATCTTCAATATGATCTCGCATGAACTCTTTAGAATCATCACCAACATCATCACTATAGTAGTGGTCATAAGCTGGTTCTATGACACCACTAGTATTTTCTTCATCTTGCTCTTCTTCAACAAACTCATCCCACAAAATAGTTCTACCAACATCTTCTGTGAAGCCCTTAGTCTCAAAACCTTCATGGGATGAATCCAAATTAGGATTCAAGATTGCTGCTATGTTCTTTTCACGAAACTGATCTTCATCACTTGCTATCACATGCAAGTCTAGGGAAGTATTATGGGGCTCTCCCACACACTCCTCAACTGTCAAGGTTTCTTTATCAAACTTACGATCATTTTGAGGTGACATGTGCACCTTGCTTGTGCCATCTTCAATATTAGTTGACTGATTTTTCTCTTCGACTTGTTCATTTGTGGGTTGCAATCCACAAACATAAACTTCTTCTTCCTTCCTTGCACCTGCAACCATGGCATGTTCTGCTTCCTCTTTAATCATTTTCTTGATGTAGTTGACCATAGCCAACTTTCCAGGGTAATGAATCACCACACAATTCAAAAAGGTGTCAAATGAAACATCGTTCTTAAACTCATCTGTCATGCTCTGATATTCTTTACAGAGTATGGCAGCCTCATGTTCACATTGCCTCTTGAACAAGCATTCTTTAGAAACCACAATCAAATCCGACTTCTCATGATTCCTGGACCTCAGGAAACGCAACATCTTCAAAACTTCTAAGAGCTAAACTGAACTTAGGTGAAGAATCTAATTTCTCTGTCACTCATCTGTCAACTGACTCTGTCTTTTTCATAGGATGGCAGTATCTTGGCTCTGATACCACTTAAATATTCTGAACCAATTTTTTTTCAATTTTTTCAATAACAGATACAATGCAACACACATCCGTTAGGGTTAGCACTTAAACGAAAATGATGCGGAATTCAACTCTAACCAAGAATGCGCTGAATGACGATGAGCATATGGTTAAAGGATCTCAAAGCAAAGCTAAATAAAGAACTCTAACCAAGAATGCGCTAGATGACGACGAGCATATGGTCAGAGGATCCCTAACTTCTATTATGCTGAAAGTAAACTCAACACCCAGAATGTGCTTTCAAACCCAGAGTGGGAATGGAGCTACCATAGGGCGGAGATGTAAGATATTACAATGCAAATCAAAGTAAATAGGCGGCAAGCCAGCCTCTTCCACTTATCCAACGGGTATTACAATGAAATAACATAGAAGAAGTAAGATTGTTGACAGTACTACTATTCAGCTTACAATAATTAGAGATTTGCCTGCCAAATACATAGAATAAGAAGGTCTAACCATGCTGCAATATAGTATAATGTCTCCTCAATGATCACAAAGACTTTCAACCCCAACCCAACTCAAAAGATAGACTTTACGCAAGCTGATATGACAGAACAACAACTTAATATGCATAATCAACAACCCTAGAATCCACTAAAATGCTCACAACTCACTCAATACTTGCCAGAATGACATGAGACTTGATGCAAACAAAAGCTAGGATGATGACAATGAAGACTAGACAAAGAAACAACTGACAAATTGAAGTATTTTTTTTCTAAACACTTGCTAGGCAAAATAGAATGGTACAGCCTCAAGAAATGTTCTACCAACAAGATAAAATCCAAGATACCTCTAAAAAATATGCAACTTGGCATAGAGGGGCGCCCAAGGCTAGCAAATGCATGGGTAAACTACCCATAACCAAAATAAATTCGCCCAAAGACTTATGAGTATAAACTTCAATCTGCAATACAAAATCAACAACTCTAGATTTTGATTAAAATGCAAGAAACTAAACTACAAATGCAAAACAACTTCTACAATGCAAACCTCACTACAAAATCCACTCAACATAAGCAAACTTCTCCACTAGGTGCTATCTCTCAAGCACGAAGTTGAGCCAAGGCTAGGAGGCTTTCATTCCTCTAAGCAGTCCAGCACCATTTCGACAGCATAACAATATTCAAGACATAAGATAATCCAAATGAGGACCCAAGACCTCCTTTTATAACTTTGTGAAGACTCTCCAGAAGCTTCTAGAAACCCTAACTTTTCAAATTTGAAATAACTCCTTTCCCTCCAAAGATGGCGTCCCATTTTCCAAGCAATATTTGACTTTAATTTTAAATTAATTCCTCCTCAAAGAAGGCGTCCAACTCAAGCATGAAATAGACCTTTGAATAATAATAAATTTCCTTCAATGAAGCGCCCACCCTTGAAGAACACCTTTTAAGAACAACTTGAAGTGATGTAGCTAGGCCAAGGGGGGAGTCAACATTAAAATATAACATTAACATAATATTATTTAAATAAAATGAACTTATCTCTCCAAAATGCATCCCAAGGCCAAAATTGATCAAACCAATTGAGCTGACTGAAGATGAGAGCCATCCATGCCGAAACCAATAGGACCACTGCCAGAAATATAATTTACTAAAAATAGTAAATTCCAGAAAGTTGTCCGGATCAAAGTGCATGCGATACCAATGCAAAGCTTTCTAAAAACCCAGAAAGAATCCGCAATCCGCAATCCCAAACTCCAGGATGTAGCTGTCGTAACTTACTAAAAATAGTAAGTCCGGAAAGGTTGCCCGACGCAATTGCAAATCATACCTCTGCGAAGCTCTCTGAAAACCCAGAAGGAATCCAGAATCCAAACAACCAAACTCCAACAAGCAAAACCCTGAATCATCAAGAGAACCCACCAAGCAGCCGGAAACCCTAATTCTGCCACTAACTAGCCAACAACACACTGGGGATAGGCTACCAATCACTGAAAAGTGAAGTGCTAAAAATGGGGACATTACAAAGAGAATCAGAGAGATCCGCGTGAAAGATCAAATCGAAGCGTCGACGGATCTTTCCGATCCGCGTCAGGATCAGACGAAATAAAGACTCGATCGATCGCTTCTTTAATAGAGATAAGAAGAGGAGATGAGAGAAAAGGGGGAAGATGGAGATAGAAAAGATAAAGATATAGGAAGTGTTATAAAGAGATAGAAAGAATCTATAAATGAGACAAAATTAAGAAATAAGTGGTGATAAATAAAGTAAAGAGATTAGGGTAGAGATAAGATAAAGATCACGAGGTCAGGGGATAAATTATTTATGATAACAGAGGTATAGGTGTATAAATATAATAGAAAGTTAAATAAGAATCATTAGTATATATATAATAATAAGTATTATAATTTTTTTATTAAATTTCTTTTAGATAATATTACAATATTATTTAATTTTATATATATATATATTAACATTATAAAAAAATTATTTTCAATAATAATAAGCATAATATATTATAATTGTAAAAATAATATAAATATAATATAAATATGTTAAATAAATTAATAAAAAAATTAACTCTTTGAAAATGATATATCTCCCTTATTTAATAAGATAGATATGCTAGTTTAGATAATAATCAAATTACGTAGTTAAATCTCCAACAAATTATCCCAGAATTTGGATTATTTTTCTACGAACCAAAAATTCCCGTTGGTTTTCAAAGGGGTAAAAGATTAAAATAAATAAAAAAAGCCCTCACACACGGCAAAATTTACGACGTCAAAGGTTCGAATTCACAAGAACCAAACAAAAATATCTCCCAACCTGAAAAATAAAAGAAAATAACCATCGAAAAAGCCATATCTGAAAGGCAGTTTAATTCGAGCAAGACGGTAAAGCTCTACCGAACAAATTTATTTAGTAATGAAGTAAATAATTTTAATATGGCTTGAATTATGCAGGAAAATCAGGTTAAATTTGCGGCAAATTACGTTGTCACAAAAATTTGTTGTTTTAAATTGCCTTTTGTAAATTTAGAAGGCCTTTAGGGTTTTGAAAAATGCATTTTGTGATGAATTTTCTGAATTTTATCTTTAAGGTTTTGGAAAATGCATATTGGTGAGAATTTTCTTAAAATTTTGTATCTCTGTGAAATATGTAGGGAATTCAGGGTTTTTGATAGTTCTTGTCGGAGAGTGTAAGGTTGAAAATGTCAGGAGGCTATTCGAGCCTTCCAACCAGCCATCTTCTTGGTTCTGTGCCGGTGGGTATATTTTACCCTTTTTTCTTTTTGCTATTTTTAAAGTTTTGTTTTAAGGGTATTGTTTGGATTGTGTTACTGTGTTAAATTCTTTTGGAATCAACTGCGTAATGCTTAGGTTCTTTTCGCTTTAATTCATCTTGTAGACTCTTCTAAAGAATTTATTTCGGGTTAGGGTTGTGTTTTTTTATAGTTTTAGCTTCTTGGTTGTTTTTGAAATTTCATCTGGTTCTTTCATGTTATTGCCGCTGGTTTTTTACCGATTCGTATATATTACATTTTTAGTGTTGTTCGTTTCAGTTAAATTTAGGTTGTAGGCTCGCTGCAGGAAAGTATAAATTTTATTCATGATTTCTCTGCTGTTCATTAAGATAAGTAAAAGAGCGCTTTTAGAATTAATTGTGTAAATTTATTTACTCAGTTAAAGAGAGCATTTGAAATTAATTGTGTAAATTTTTACAGTTAATTTCAAAAGCTCGCTTTAACTGAGTAAATAAATTTATACAGTTAATTCCAAAAGCTCTCTTTTAGATATCAATATGGTTCGAATTGTTGATAAAAAATAAATTTACACAGTTAATTTCAAATGCTTTCTTTTGCTTACAAGTTTTTGTTTGGGGAGGAGAGGCAGGCTTACGGTTTTGATTTTAGTTTGTATTAGTCTGTTAGCTTGCTTTTTAAGATTCATTTAGGTTTTTTCATACTATTCCTGGTAGTTCTGTACTGGAGTGTAATATGCAGATTTTTTTTTTTTAAATTACTATATAAAGGCTCTTTTTAGGAACTCCATTCTGCTTATGATTTTATTTTTAGTTTAGTTTTCGTTAATTGCCAAGTTTTTAATTTTAGTTTCGTTCTTTCATGTTATTTTTATTAAGTTGACATCTGAGTCCTTTTGATCTGTTTTGATTTACTATTGAACTTTAATAATATTTCATTTTGAAAGAAACTTTAATGAAGAAACTCTTTTATAAGATGTTGGATCATCTACTGGTTGTACTTTTGAGTCTCATGGATCTGTTTTGAATCTTTG
>VDFB02090433.1:0-25652 GCA_007258455.2 Sequoia sempervirens
TTTTTTTTGGTTTAATCGAACAATTTAGGTTTCAATAGTTAAATTTTGTTTGTAAAACACAATTCAAGGTTCATTTTTTCATTTTTATTAAAAAACCTTCAGGTTTCATTGCATTTTTTTCGTGTATTTTTACAATTATTCATTTCTACTATAATAGTTAAGAAATGCTCAAAACATGAAATAAATTAAAAAAAAAACATGCTAAATTCACTTATTTTCTTCAAAATTTCAATTCAAAATAGAAAAATGCAAAAAAATGGGATGTAGGCAGGTACCTGTAGCTGATTGTGGGGGTCGCTGTCGCCAGTACTTGGGGTCCCGTCCGCTGTGCAGTGAACTCTATTTATTTTATTTTAAAATAGCAATATAAAACGGTCCCGATTTGTAGAAATCGGGATCCGTTTCGTAGTAAAATCGGATCCCGTGCCTTTTCCATTGGTTCAGGATCCTATGGGAAACGGATCCCGTTCCGTGTCAGGCTTGGGATCCCAAAGCTAAACAGGATCCCGATTTTTAAAAATCGAGATCCCGTTTCCTCAAAGCCGATTTCAATTTTTTGGTTAAGGCAAAAACTTCCACGTTTCGTGGACTCAACTTTGTGCACTTACCCTAAGAGTTCAGTGTTAGAATGAAATAAAGGAAATTGGTTTGATATCATGATTTGTTGAGTAAGAGAGTTTTTGAAAACTTGTGTGCAAGCAGCAACTCAAGCAAGGGCCACTTGACGTACTGCTAACCCACTTTGACAGTTTCTATTGTTAGATTACATAATGCATTGTTGAATTCAATTAGTAGTTTTCAGTTATATGCATGTGTTGTAATTTATGAATTGAATTCTATAGTTTGAATTGAATTTTGCAACTTCATGTTTGGTTTCATACTTCGAAGGAATTAGCTAGGTTTGGACACTATAGTTTTAATAGTTGACAGTTATAGTCTTAAGCATTAGGTAGTCGTAGCATAAGGTAGCATTTATATTCATTTCCCCTATTTTATTTAATATTAAACCATATAATGAAAAAAAAATAGGAGATAATTTAGTAATAAAAGGTGAAGAAATGGAAAAATTTAAAAAAATTTAATGAAACTATTGGAGATGCACTATTTGTTCAAAATTTAAGAAAAAAATATCGTGTTCTCAACTTTCTAAAGATAATTAAATCAAATTTTCTCTTACAAATGATAAATGATACATCGAAGATCAAAGTAAAGTTATTGCTTAAGGTATTCAAAAATATGGTCTCTTTATTTTTAATAATATGAAATAAAGTTACTTATCTATTCAAGTAATGATTGAAACATAATTATGGAATGAAAGATTAAGACATCTAAATATTAGGAGCATAAATGAATGTTTTGTTTTAATCTTGTAATTGGATCCATAAATTGGAAACAATTTAGAAACCTATAAAGGATGCCTCCCAGGTAAACATAATACTCTACCTTTTAACAAGAGTCAAGGGCATTCCCCTTGAGGTGGCACTTTACGTTGAGTAATTTGTATTATGATGTTTGTAATTTAATGTTATATAAGATGTGTAAGAGCATGTATGACATTGTTGTATGTAAGAGGATTTTATGACATGTTTAACATATACTTGGGGGAGATTAGATAGTGGACTATGAATTGTTTGAATAGTTAACTTATGATGCATTAGAATGACATGTCATTGAACATCTTTGAGGTGAGACAATGAGTCCAAAGTAGAGCACCCAAGGCCAGTGAGATGTTCTAATGGATTTTGTAAGATAATTACATCTTGGTTTTAGTATGTTGATCCATTGTGGAGGGGGCATTAGATTTTGTGTCTAGATTTGGGTGACATATTTTTAATTAGGAAATCTTGGCTCATAGTTCGGGTAAAACCATTTGTGGTTTTTCATTTGGGCTCACTCTATTTATTTTTCATGAGATGGAGGTATCAAGACACCTTGTATTTACATAAATATTATTTTGTTGAAATATCTTCAAACGTTATTGGTGCATGAGTAGGAGATAGGATACTCTAGAGAGCATATAATGTAACCATGTTAATTTAATAAATACTATATTGAAACAGCTTCACTGTTGATTTTTCTTCAAAGGGTTTTCCTAGGATATATGTTTTTCCTATGTGATTGTATATTATCGTGTTATTTATTTTCTATAATTATCTTTTATAATAGTTTCTTTGCAATTCTCTCCTCATAGATTAGTGTAGTAAGTTTTTTCACTATATTTCTTCCTTTTCATGGGCGGTCCCCCAATAATAATGACAAGTTTCATCACCTAACAGTTGCCTTCTCTTTGCCAAGGAGTTCTTAGATTCTTGACTATAAGATGGCCTAAGGAAAGAGAAGACACCACTCTCACTAGTTGTGAGCTAGTAGAAGAAAGAAAAAGACCTTGTTGAGAGGTAGGGTAACCCTAAAGATTGGAACCCAGATTTGGACATGAAGAAGCGATTACCTATCCATTCAATAGGAATTATGTGCATGGATCCAGAAATTTCCCTGTTGGTGAACAGTTTTTGTTGGCATTATTGGTTGCAACAGATACTTCAATGTCTTTAAGCCGACATGCCCAGCTGATACATAATTCAATTAGTTTGTCTACGTGAGAGTAAATGAGAACAGTTTGGTGAATACGGACCTCAACAGCGATTGACTTGCCCACTGTCTGGGCAATGATGTCTGATAGAAATTTTGGAGTTTGCATGGATTCCACATCATCGCATTTATCTATTTTCCAGTGGAAAAGGAAAGGAAGGTATATGATGAGATCACGTCCACCTCACATAAACATTCTTTACCTCACTCTAGAGTTAAATCTATGCCTCTAAGGTAGAAACTGAATTTTGGCATACAAGCAAACATTTTGGCATCATTTTCATCAAAGTTGGCTTTTCTCCTAAGTTCTAGATGTGTCAGTAAAGTTTTATTTCCACAACTTGTATGTTGAACTAGTATATTTTGCTCAAATTCATGTTTTTTTCTCAATTGTTCAAATGGAAATTGCATTTGACATCTTATTACTGAAAAGCATATTTTTAAATATAGTTATTTTGTACATGTTTGTTCCTATACCTCAAATCAGGGTATCTATTACAAACTCGCCCAATTAAAAGACCATACTACATTACATAGCATAAGAGAGTAACTCAACCCCGTATTCTAATATATTAGACTAATAAGTTCCCTTAAAAATTTAAATGGATCGCAAGATGGTGGCCTTGCATATTTAGCCTCCAATAGATACCACAAAAAGTGTTACATCTTCCAAAGGATGGCATACTTCCATAAATTGGCCTTAAGTAGAAGTTACCAACAAATAAGAGAAATACACCACCACCACTACCAACTTGCTACAACAATACACAACCCCACCCCACCTCCACTCAAAAACATCAATTATTATATCCTAATAAAGAATCCACAAGCTAAAACTACAAAACAACTTTTGCTCCAATAGGTGAAAAGTTAAACGAAGTGCAGATGAAGATGCAAAAACAAAGAATAAAGAAACAGAACAGAATACACAAGAGATGACACTGATATTTTATCGTGGTTCACCATTAATGGCTACGTCCACACTAAGAGCAGAGAAATATTTTATTAGCAACCAACCAATACAAATGATACAGCAGCAAATATAAACATGTATTGGAGAAGCTGAAGAGTCAGCAATTGGCAGGAAACACAAAATGTCCGTTGGGCTTCAGCACTTAACAAATCTCCCACTTGAAGTCCAACAGATGCTGCAACTGCCAACCATTCCCCTGCTCTAAATTTATGGTTACTTCTTCTTAACCAGACCAAGAGAAGTCCTGTCGCATTCGAACTTCTCTTTGCCTACAACTTTGGTAAAAATATCTGTCGGATTGACCTTTGTGTCAATTTTTACAACCTTTAACTTGCCCTCTTCAACCACATGACGAATGTAATGAGCATGACGGTCAATGTGTTTGGAACGCTGCTGAGATGAATGATTGTGAGCCATAAAAATGGCACTACGGCTATCACAAAACAGAACATGCTCTCGTTGTTGACACCTCAAATCGCTAAACAATAGTTGTAACCAAATCATCTCCCTAGCACCTTCGGAAAGAGCCAAATACTCAGCTTCAGCACAAGAAAGAGCAACAGAATGTTGCAGCCTTGAGACCCAACTAATGGCTGCACTAGCAAATAAGAAAACATAGCCAGTGGTAGACCGGCGTTTATCCAAATCTCCGCCAAGATCAGAATCAGTGAAACCTTGCAGCTGAACATTATTTCCACCAAAACACAAAGCATAACTAGCAGTACCTTTAAGATACCTTAAAATCCATTTGACTACTTCCCAATGAGACTTTCCGGGATTGCTCATGAACCTGCTCACAACTCCCACTGCATGAGCAATGTCAGGACGAGTGGAAACCATGGCATACATAATACTACCAACTGCAGATCGATAAGGAATATTCTCCATAAAATATTTATCCTCTTGGGTTTTTGGACTCAAATCAGAAGACAAATGAAAATGAGCAGCAAGAGGAAGAGAAACAACTTTGGCATCAGTCATACCAAATCTATCAATAACCTTGTTAAGATATGCTTCTTGTGATAATATGAGTTCTTTCTTACGTCTATCTCTACTGATCGTCATGCCAAGAATCTTCTTGGCTGCACCTAAGTCTTTCATAGCAAACCATGTAGCTAATTGCTCCTTCAACTCAAAAACAATCCTCTTACTAGTACCGGCTACCAACATGTCATCTACGTAGAGCAAGAGAATAACAAATTCACCAGTAGAAATTTGCTTGTAATAAACACATGGATCCACGTCACACCTAACAAACTTGTGTTCAATCATGAAGCGATCAAACTTAATATACCACTGTCGCGGGGCTTGTTTGAGCCCATACAAGTTGCGCTTCAGCCTGCAATAAAGATGTTATTGTCCTTGTTGTTTAAAACCTTCTAGCTGCTCCATGTACAACTCTTCATCAACATCACCATGTAGAAAAGTTGTCTTGAAGTCCAACTAGTCAAGTTCAAGATCCCAAACTGCAACCAAACCCAAAACTGCCCGTATTGTATTCATTCTCACAACTGGAGAGAAAATCTCATTAAAATCAATGCCTTTCTGTTGAGCATACCCTTTGACAACCAGCCTGGCACAATAACGTTTCCTGCCTGCATCCTCTTCTTTCAACTTATACACCCAACGATTTTTCAAGGGTCTGCGGTTAGGCGGAAGCAGCACTAAATCCCAAGTGTTGTTAGCCTGTAACGAAGTCATTTCATCTTGCATTGCATCAAGCCATTTATCAGAATCAGTTGCTTGACAAGCTTCTTTGAAAGTAGTTGGTTCAGGTTGATCAGTAATTAAAAGCTCAGGCTCATCCTCTTCTGAAAACAATAACTCATAATCAGAAAATTTTGAAGGACATCTCTTCTCCCAGGTAGACCTCCGTAACTAAGGACCCTCTTGTGGCAAATTAGAATCATCCAGATTCATTCGCTGTAGTTGATTTTGAATACTTGTTACCTCGTTTTGCAAAACACCTCTATTCAAAACATGTTCTTCAAGACTGTGCCTTTGTATATCTCCTGATTGCATAATCCCATGTGCTTGATCACCAATCGTCTGCCCCTGCATACTAATCGGCTGAGGTTGTGATTGAAAATGGATTTGCTGATGTTGCATTGTGGGCACATCGAATGAAGGGTCTAAGGGCGGCATATAATGTTTTAGCGGCTAAGTAGAGTCTATTCAAACCCGCAACTCACTCCCAGAAGCCTGCGTGGTATGAGAGAGAGACGGGGTATCAAAAACTAGAATTTGCGAATGACAGAGATCTAGACCCTGTGTAGGAAACATTGAAGAGTGCGCACTTTGTACTGGAGGCTTCAAAGCATGTGAGGGGTGCGTTGAAGACACATAATGAGGGGTGCGTTGAAGACACAGCGGTAAAGACTTTGAAGAAAGGTGCAAAGGTTGCGTACCAACAAACCAAGGCACATAATGTGCAGAATTAGAGGAAATAGGGGTTGGCGCAACAAAAGGTGGAGGTTGTGAATCACCAGTATTGGAAGGCTGCGAATCACAGCCAGAACATTGCTCAAACAATGGCTGCGTATCATCATTAGGAGAAAACAGAGATGATGACATAGAAGGGGCAGGGGATAAAACAGAGGTGGGTGAACAAGTAATTCCACCTACATTACTAGCTTGCGAATTACCTCCAGGTGATCCATTTGAATAATCATTGGCAAAAACTGAGAAAGGAACATATTCCTTAGTAATTACTGCCTGTGTCTGCAAAGCTAGAAAAACATGCTCATTAAAAACCACATCCCTGCTGCGAGTAATTTTATTGGCGACAGGATCCCACAGCCGAAATCCATATTGATCTTCGTCGTACCCAACAAAGATGCACTTCTGAGATTTGGGGTCCAATTTGGATCTTTTCTCCTTGGGAACAAGAGCAAATGCTTCACATCCAAATACCCGAAGATGTGAATAGGAGATCCACTTTCCAAGCCACTCCTCCTCTGGAAGACCAAAATCTAACCGAGATGATGGGCTTCGATTAATTAAATAAACGGTTGTGTTGCAAGCTTCAGCCCAGAACTCTTTTCCCAATCCTGCATTGGAAAGCATACAACGTGCTTTCTCCAAAATTGTTCTATTTAACCTTTCTGCAACCCCATTTTCTTGAGGCATAAAAGGAAAAATTTTGATCCTCTGAATACCATTCTCAGCACAAAATTTATCAAACTCTAGTGAACAAAATTCACCACCGTTATCCGTTTGCAAACATTTGATGTTATGTCCACTTTGATTTTCAACCAAAGCTTTAAAAATTTTGAATTTGCTAAAAACTTCAGACTTCCTATTAATCATAAAAATCCAAACTTTCCTAGTGCAATCATCAAGGAAAGTTACAAAATAGTTTGCCCCACCAAGAGAAGTTACCTCGGTCGGTCCAAAGACATCCGAGTAGACAAGCTCCAAAGGTGAAGTACACTTTTCACGTCCCGTCTTCAAGAAGTTGACCCTCTTCTGTTTGCCATAAAGACAATGTTGGCAAAAGTCCAAATCCACTGATTTCAAACTCGGTAATTGATCTCTTTTAACCAGCACTTCAAGGCCCTTCTTACTCATGTGTCCAAGACGTTGGTGCCAAAGAACGGTCTCATTGTTTGTCAGTGTCATAGCAGCTCCCACTTGAGAATCATTCTCAAAAACATATAAGCTACCCACTCTATCTCCTTTGGTAATCTGTAGAGCACCCTTATTGACTTTCCATGAATCCAGAAAGAAAAAAGTATTGCAGTCTTGTGAAAAAAGTTGGCTTATAGAAATCAAGTTCTTCTTGAGTTTTGGAATATGTCTAACATCTTGCAAAATCCATGTGGTACCATTCTTGGATTGTAAGAGAACATCCCCTTTACCAATGATCTATAAAGATTTGTTATCCCCCAAATAAACATTCCCAAACTGTCCTGCCTGATAATTAGAGAAGGCATCCGTACAAGAGGTAGCATGAAAAGATGCACCTGAATCTAAAACCCACAAGTTTGAAGTAACTTCGCTTACGGACAAAACCAAAACACTATCATTGTGTTCATAAACAGCATTAACCTCGTTGTCTTTAACCTTCTCTTGTGCCTTCTTATAGGAATAACAATCTTTTTTAGTGTGACCAGGCTTACCACAAAACCAGCAGTCGCCAATTCTGCCTCTGGATTTTGATCTTTTTGCAGATTTAGATCTTCTCCTATTATTGTCTTTGCCTCTATGACGAGGCCTTCCTCTACTAATAGCAGTTAGGGCTTCGCCTGAAGAGTTCTCTTGGTTCTTCCTTCGCATATCTTCGTTGAGAAGAGTAGCAGCAACATCATCAAACTTCAATTTATTTTTCGCAGCCACAGAAGTACTCACAGCCATAACAACTCCCTCCTAGCTATTAGGTAGCGAACATAGCAATAAAATTGCTTTAATTTCATCATCCAGGCTGATGCCCACAAAAACTAATTGAGTAACCAGCGTATTGAAATCATTAAGGTGGTTGGACACAATTCCACCTTTCATTTTCAGGTTATACAACCTTTTCATAATAAAAACTTTATTAGACGCTAAAGCCATCTCGTACATCGAAGAAAGTTTATCCCACAATTCCTTCGAAGTTTTTTCTGTTGAAACATTGAACAATACATTATTGGACAGCGAAAGAAAAATTGTAGCATTTGCCTTCCTGTCCAGCTTCTCCCACTCTTCATCTGTCATTGAACTTGGCTTCTTCGCTTTCCCATCAAGCGCGAGTGAGAGGTCTTGCTTTATCAGCAATTACTCCATTTGCACCTTCCACAAACCGAAATTCTGACCCGAGAATTTCTCTATCTTCACTTCCTCCATAATTCAGGAAATTCATCACCAATTTCCCAATCAGCTATACCGTCACCATACAGCTCTGATACCAATTGAAAAGTTAAACGAAGTGCAGATGAAGATGCAAAAATAAAGAATAAAGAAACAGAACATAATACACAAGAGATGACACCGATATTTTATCGTGGTTCACCATTAATGGCTACGTCCACACTAAGAGCAGAGAAATATTTTATTAGCAACCAACCAATACAAATGATACAGCAGCAAATATAAACATGTATTGGAGAAGCTGAAGAGTCAGCAATTGGCGGGAAACACAAAGTGTCCGTTGGGCTTCAGCACTTAACAATAGGTAACTTGAAAATCACAATTTAAAAACCATGAAAACAAGAAAAATTCAACCCACTAGATTAAAAAAATTGCAACTAAGGGTAATTAAGAGCAAAAGAATTAAAATTTAGGGAAATGATACCACATATTTTCCCAACCAACATGATGAACCAAAAATACCAAATTCCTCTAACCCACTACTTATAAAAATGCAACCACTTCAACTACTATGGCCACCACCACCACCAACCTACCCTCTCATGAATCAACAACATGGGAAATAATTCATTAAAAAATATTACAATGGAGGCCTAATAAATTTATCCCCTAATTAAAAATTTCAAGAAAACTATCATTAGTAACAAAAACAAATTTCAACCAACAAGTCATTATGGAACTCATGCCTAGACACATTACTTCATTCATATTCATAGGTGTCCTATTCCATACTACTCAATATCACAGGGCCTCCACCCAATAAAAAAGCCGCCCTCATCATACACCTTGCTTTCCCTCTATGAGTGTTTGACTATATTATGGAAGAGAGGGAATGAGAAGCATGAATCTTAATAGATCTCTAAATCAATATTAGTGACCGAAGTTATAGTGTCTTCCTCTTCTTAAATACTGACTAAGGATGAAAAAATCCTACAATTCTCATTAGAATAAACAATAATTTATGTTTCTCTATGTTACATATAATATAGCTTTCATACCCTCATCACCACCCAAATTTCTTCACATCATTTTAAAATTAAAATTCGTTTCAAATTTTGGGAGGATTTGAGTAAGATGCTATAGAGATAACATCCCTACATCTCAAACCATTATTATATCTCATAGCTTTGAAGATCTATTGTATCACCTATTAAGATAAATAACACTCTATATCGTATTCCAATCTTATTATTGAGATTAACACACTGAGTTTGCTTTGGAGGCTAGGTTTTTCATAGAATGGTTTTCCTAAGGTGTATCTTATGTTGTGTGTTCATATATTCGGATAAATTAATTCAATATCATCTTGTTTACATAAACATTAAGACATGTTTATCATGTTGTTTTACTAAGAGGTGTGATTCTAATGCCAACATTACCATCCCATCACATGTTTTCCTAAGGTGTACCTTATGTTGTGTGTTGTGTATTTAGCCTAAATATAAATTTGATCTTGGCATCATTGATCCCAAAAAATAAGGTATATGTTTAATCACTAAATAGATTACCAGTTGTTAAAGGTGATGAGCCATTGAATGTTTTATTGAGGCATAATTTGGTCAATGCAAATGTTAAAGAGAGATGTCAAAATCTTGTTTGGTTGGATAATATTCTTTTCACTTCATATTTTCAAACGAAGACCTATTTCCCTATTCTTTCCATTTGGAAGGCTTGGCAAAAAGTGTGCCAATTTTTAAATTAGAGGGAATCATATTTACAACATGGCTTCAAATTTGTATCATCTTCTATTTGGTGGAACACACGTTCAATTTAGGAAATTATTGGCTATCATATTTCCTAGGAAAACATATTATTTATTCAAGAAGAATGCTAATCAATTTAAAGAGTTGTTAGACTTTTCTACCATGCAATGTTCTTGGAAAATCATCAAGGAGCAATTTGATTGGAATAATAATTACCATTAGTTTATTGACCTTGTATGGCCCCTTGTGACTCGTGACTTAGCCATGAAATTATGTACCTAAATCACCTATAACCTTTTCAAGGATTAGTGGTGGCTATTTGTCTATTATTTCTATTTCTTTCCTCTAAAATGTATTTATTAGTCTTCTCCCCACCTTAACCTTAATTCCCAATCTTAATGTGAAATGGAAGTGTAGGTTCAATCATAAAGGTCTATGCTAAGCTAAATGCTCAAATTTAGAAATCTAATATTGATGTTGATGCTCAAATGCTTGCATAGAAGCTTCTACAATGCAAATTATCAGTTGGTGAGAAATTAAAACATCTTATTAAATGCCCCTTTTATAATTCTAAAGAACCATTAAAATATTTGTTCTAAGGCTACATAGTTGTTAAAAAGGATTAGTTAGCCATATTTAGGGATGTACTTGCTATATTTGGCTAGCATTTACTTTGGAAAGAGGCTTTATTTGGGATAGGTTTGAAAAATAATAATATAGCTAATACAAGACAAGATATTCTTTTTGTATGTTTGGAAATTCAAATGTACTAGAGATTTTTCTAATGATCATATTCATCTAACAAACTATAGAATTGTAAAGCTTTACTTTAACATATTCCTTCAATTGAATCACTTCTTTCTCAATCTCAAGGTTTGTTGAAGGACCAAAGAATCACATGGCAAATTTAGACAAACTACCAATCAAATAAACTCTCTTCAAAATAATTTTTATTATATGAACCAAGGAGTTGTTAAATATCTCCATCTAAAGGGGGATCATGAAAAGTTCCACATTTGTAACTAGATTGGTTGTAATAGAGGTGGGTTGATTTCAAGGTCATAGTGGTGAATCAATGTCAAAGAGCTATTCTCACTATGTTGACCAAAAAACTATGAAATTGGCAACTATGTTGTATTTAATTCATTTTATTGTAAGGCTTTCTTGATTGGTTTAGTTTTCATGAGGATTTGTTTACATCTTTAGATTCTCTACAATATATCCAAATGCATAATGGTTTCCTTTTTTTTAGGAAATATGTATCTATATTTTCACCATCTTACCAATGATTCGTATCTTGAGCTATGAGTAGCCTTCAATGCTATGATTATTTTTAGAATTGTTTTACAATTTTGAGTTAGGGAATTTTTATGCAATATAATATTCTACTAAACAAGTACTCTCTTATTTTCAAGGCTTTTCTCAAGTATCAAAAAATGGTTTTTATTAGACAATGAAACAAGGGCATCACAACTAGGAGAGAGGACCCACTAGTTGTGCACCCTAACTTCACACTTCTAATTATCCTACATGGAAATTTCAAATCACTCACAATTTTTTATAGCAACTTACTTGGCAAGTCCCCTACTTATAACTAAGGTTTTGAGGCCACATCATCAAACATGATGTCACATCAACATGCTTTTTGTCAAAGTGTCCAAAAAGGCCCAACAAGAAAGTGAGACAAATACTTGTTCATTTACAACATGTTTTATTGAGCATTGATGTGGAATCACATGATTGGTTGCTTTTTAGATCAAAGGATTACATTTTGTTTAATTATGGGTAGTCATCATTAACACTAACAATTTTAAAGTCACAACTATTGGTCCAATATTGATAAAAATATTGGACATTACATAAACAACTATCACAACTATTGAAACATGCTCAAGGTCCTCTCCCCTATGATTCCTTTTAATATTGTACAATGTAGAGTTATATATGATTTTAGTTAGCCTTCTCAAGCTAGCCTCACAACTTATTTATTAATCTTATTTTATTACAACCAAGAGGTTTTCATTATGGAATAAAGGCATTTATAGAAAACAAAGCAATTGCAAATCTTATAAACCCAAAAACGAACAAAAATAAATCTTAATGAATATACTTAGCAACAACACTCAAAGAGCACCCTCAACCACTATAACTAATTTTCTCTTGTTCATGTTGTTAAATATGTAGCTCTTCTTCCAACCAATCTAAAGTCAACTCACTTATGTGGTTTTTTATTTGTATGACCATTTTAACTTTGACATATACTTGTTGTCTATGAGCATATACACCATGTAACTATGGTGTATGTGGTGTATGATGTCCTATAAAAACAATCATACTTTTCTACTTTTGCTACCTTTGGGTCTTTTAGCTATTTTGTGATCATCACACAAAAAATTACCCTTTTAAATACTAAATTAGTAGAGTTGATTGTTCAATTTTGCTCTTAACTATATCACATAGTTTTGAACTTCTCTTCCATTTATGTCTATGGTTATTTTTGTGAAGTATGACTTATTTATTATGTATCAAATTAATTTTAAAAATTAAATTAATTAGTTTTGTTTTTACTTAATTAAGTAGTTCTAAATAAGTTGACAACCCAATAAAATAATATATTTTTTGAAAATAAATAACATTTAATTTCTAAATCAATATTTAAAAAATTAGAAAATACATGTCTTCTGTGAGATTTTTTTTTAAGGCAATTAAATGTTTGGTTTATCTTAGTTAGATCATGTCAAGTCCAAGGTATTTGACATTAACAACCTCATTTGTATTTCTTAAGAATAATTTCATATTTTCAACAATAACATTTAATTAACCGTGCTTGATTATTACCATATTTGATTTACTTGTGATACAGAACGTTTCCGTGTAAGCACATACCTAACAGTGAAACCAGCTTAACACATAACAGTTCAGGCTAACATAGAAAAAATTCAGTCTCCCAAATCTCAGATCTGATGATCATGCTATCTACGCTCTTACAATTCTCATACAAACTTACATCTGTACAAAAGTTAGCAGACACTTAAACTGAAATACCATACCTAAGCCAAGCCGTTCAAGAATTGATAACAAATAAAGATAAATGGTGGTGTTACAAAACACCATTTGAAACATAATCCTAAGCCTCCAGATCAATGGAAGCTCATTTCTTCTTGGGAGACTTGGGCTCCTTTTCCGAAGCAGCAGCAGACTTCTTGGGAAGAAGCACCTGGTGAATGTTAGGCAGAACTCCACCATGAGCAATGGTCACTCCGCCTAACAATTTCCCCAACTCCTCGTCATTCCTGATGGCGAGCAGAAGATGCCTGGGAATAATTCTGTTCTTCTTGTTGTCCCTGGCGGCATTGCCAGCAAGCTCCAGCACTTCTGCTGCCAAATACTCCATCACAGCAGCAATGTAAATGGGGGCACCAGATCCAATTCTTTTGGCATACCTTCCCTTCTTGAGATATCTGCCCACTCTGCTAACAGGAAACTGAAGTCCAGCCTTGAGAGACTTGGACACGCTTTTCTTTTTGGCGCCTCCCTTTCGCCCTCCTTTGCCTACCTTTGCACCTGACTCCATTCTTTCAAATCTGAAAATGCTGGGTAATTCGCACTTCGCTCTTTCGATTGTAAAAGAAAGCTCCAGCAACTTAATTTGAATTTGACTTCTAGGTTAATTTATAGGGCTTTTTGGATGAGATGGGGATACTTTATCACCGTCAGATTATTTTTAACGCACGGTTCAGATGCATTCTTCTTTGATCCGTGGATCATCGATTCGACCAATTAAGGCTTTCTTATATTTGAAATTTGGAGGACATATCGTTCCCCCCATAATTATTTTCGTGCCACGTAATAGTGGAAGCGGTCCCACTGGAGAGAAAATGACGCGGGAAAACTAAATTTAGGTCAAGGCCTTCACATTTATTTTTCATTTTATTTGATTTTTATTGCAATGTTGCCAATCTATAATCCTAAACTCCTTAAATGAATAGGGTGGAAAATTTAGTAGTTTAATTATAGATGTTATATTTCCACATTTCATCTAGATAGATTAGAGGTTTTTTTGAAGTCACTTATTACATCATATTTCTTAGTATTTAAAAAAAAAATTTATTACAAGTGGTATTAGATCATGATTTATATCATGAAAGCAAGATAATTTTTATGATTTTGAAAATCATTTTTGGAAATTCATAACTCTTTGATTTACTAATTTTATTCCTAATTTTTAAAGGGTTATTGAAGATGATATTAAAGCTACTATCATATAAATTTGAAGGAAAACAAAGTATAATTTGATGAGCTATAATATAATTAAGATTACATTAGTTTTTCCACAAAATTTGCTCATAAAAATGAAAATAAAATGAATTTGTTGCTCGTGTGTAGAGGGGTTATCAAGAACATGTTTATGTTGGTACAACTAGATTTGAGGTCATTTATAGAGTTGAATTCAAGGAGTTATTACAATATTAGGGTTTTCACCAAATTTGCTCTCAATGCTACAAATCGATGATCTTCTTATTGATTTTTTCTAGGAGATGAGATAAAGGCCAAGTGGTAAGTTACAAAAGAATCAAATTAATTTCATATGTTTTGTGTTGTTTATTGCAAAACTATTTTGTTTCATCATGGCAAGGTCTTCCACAAGAGGCTAAAAGAATATGTTAACTCTTAAGACTTGTGATCAAGATAATCCATTACTAGAAAAGATGGATACCACACACAAGGGAGAAGAAAAAAACAAGACAAAGGTGCCCATATTGAACACATGCATGGAAGAAAAAATGTCATACAAGGAGATGTATTGAGCATGCATAACACATTGGAAAATATCAGGGCTTAAATCCATAATTATTTAGGCTCAAAAGTAGATGCTTCAAACAACTAAGGTGGAACATCTAAGTTGGCTAATCTAAATCCAAGTGCTAACACTCATATGGGATCTCATAACTTCTTGTCGATGAAGAACATACAAGAAGAAGAAGGAAAAGAAGAATAAGAATAAGAAGTGGAAAAAGGAGGAGGAGAAGGAGGAGAAAAAGGAAGAGGTGGAGGAGAAATAGAAGAAGAGGGAAGAGAATCCAAACCAATATCATCTTTCCATGCATTATCACTACTTGGAGAAATTAATAAAGGATTAACTCCTAGAGGAGATCCTAATTAGAGCACCCAATCAATGCTAGGGTACCATATACCATCCTTTACCTCTTCTTCAAATGCACACCAAAAGTTTAGAGAAATGCAAGAATGCATTCATCCCCAAGAGGTACCCTCTAGTCTTGAGGAGAATAAGGCAAAGGAACAAAACATAATGAAGAGGCAAGTGAATTATTATAAAAAATAAAATAATTGGAGATAGATAAGCTAGATGTAAAGGAGAGACACATTTTGGAGATAAAGTTAATTTTCCAAACACACACGAAGAAGTTGACAAAAAGGACAATTCCAAAGTACCTCATCAAATGAAAGTATTTTCTAGTCAAAGTTACCACATGGGAAGATGAAATTTTATGTAAAACCATCCATAATAAATTAGCATTAAGGACAATATTATTATGAAGATGGGGGACATGATACATCCCTAATTGTATATTATGTATTGGGTTATGAGTAATTGGCTTCTGTCTACCTTGACTTTTAAATAAGTTTATAATTATTATTATAATCATGTACAGGTAGTTAGGTCATCTCAAGGTTTATAGTTGAGTATCTAAGTTGGACTAGGTGGCAACCAAAGCATGACTAGGTGTCTATCTAGGAGCCAGTGGCTAGTTGTTATGATTGTTGGTGTAAATAGGTACTTTTTCTAACTAGTAATTAGTGAGGTCATATTTACATGTTAAGCCCACTTAGGTCCTAGGCATATTTAAGTTGTTTTAAAGAAAATATTTTAGCTTTTTAGCTTTTATTAAATATTAGAGTCCTATGTCATTTAATGATGGCATGTGTCATTTAATGTTTAGTACTTCATCACACCTTATATATATAAGTAAGGTAATTATACATTTTTGTAACATACCTCATCACCATATTTGATAGATTTTAATATCAAGCAAGCTCATTTATTGTATACTCTCTTGTGGGAGGTTTTCATTGTTTTTATAGTTGATATTGGGATAGAGCTAATTTTTAGCTCCTACACGGTATCAGAGCATGACCTTGCAATTTCCTTCTCATATTTGAGGGTAGAGTTATTTATGGTGAGAGATCTTGGTGGTTTTTAGTAAGGTTGAGTATGCTCTTCACTTGCACCAAATGGTGATACGGGGAATCAAAAAAACTTGAAAAATACACCAATTTTGGAGGGTTCCTTTTTGTGGATTTTTATTACAGATTATTTTTGGTGTGTGTTGGAGGTAACTTGAGTTCACCATTGAGTCTAAGGTGTCTGAGGAAGAAAATATGGTATTTTGTTTCGTATATATCTGACATATTTAATAGACCTATGAGGATTTGAAGTTGGGAGATACTTGTTAGATCTGGAGGGTAGCTAATTTTTTGAAGTGCTTTAGGCCAAAAAAACCTTTCCATTGCGTTCAGAAGGCCCAAAAACCCCAAGATCACCTATCAAATCACCGAAATTGGAGATTTTTATCTCAGGGCTTTAGAGGATTTTTTGTTGTACCATTAACATAAATCCATATAGTATGAATCCATACATTTCGTACGGTTTGTACGCAAGTCATATAGTCAACAACATCAATAAAAGGTACGATTGTTGGCAAGAATATACTATCGACATATTTTATCTATGCAGGCATCATGTCATCCTACATCATCTATAGTACATCAGTACAGGTCAAATTATGTGGTACATCACAGTGTGCAAATATATTATTCGATAGGTTTTATTTTTGTTTATTAATAAATATTTAAAGTTGTGTTTATAACTCTTTGTGGTCAATTCATTGTATGTGGTGCACACAGTCACATGTCACCATCGGGGGCTCAAGTCCAACGGGCGGCACAGGAATCCTATCGCACTGACCATCATCGAATCCTTGCCCCACAACTACCATGCAAGTGATAATTTTATTTTTTGTACCAATAGACCTTGCAATCATATCAGTGACCAAATGCTAGCCCTCTAGGGGCTTAAAGTGGCCCTCCAACTACCCAAATTAGGCCTTTTCTCCTCAAAGCATAACTTTTTGCCCATATATTGAAACTTTGTAAACAATATATCCACAAAAAGCTAGTTTTGTGTACTTCATAGTGGTGCAAGTTTTTTGTGAGATTTTGTTGCAAGTACATTTTATTTCAAGCTAAAGTGTTTTTCCCTTTTGGACCTCTGAGCTCATAACTTTTTGCCAGTTTATTCAATTTTGTGATTCCAGCGGTAGTTGAAAGTGTTAGAGTTATCATGCATTAGCTAATAATTAATTAATCTTTAATTGATTATTAGTCTAATTTATTCTCATGCACTACTTAGGAGTGTTTTAAGCTTTATTAGTTGAGCTAATATTAGATCATTATGTCTCATCTCATGTGATGTTGACACTTGTCATGATCTAATCCCTTTCTCACTTAGGGTTTTTCTCTTATAAGCACTCAAACCTCATTGTAATTATCTGGAGCTTTCATATCTTCTCGAGAGTCTCTTGGTTTTGTAGCTTTTTCTTGTTGAGGAACATTGCATATATTGTTTGCAAATCTCTTACGTAAAAGGTGTTTTTGTTTGTTGTTTGATCATGTGGCTCGTGGTTTTGTGCTTGTTTCACAATTCTAACATGGTATCAGAGTGTAAATTCAATGAGCCCCTTCTCGATTTATGAGAATTTTCTTCTTTAACAAAGGTTACAAGCTTTAGATCTGAATCCTCTTTGCCTTTTTGCAAAATTTGGAGGTGGACGAAATTTTTATGCATTTTGGTGCAAAACAGACCTCGCCGTTGGATTCAAAGCTATCGAACAAGTCAATTTTGGCTTTTGTTTCGCCTGATTTTGACTCCTAACGGCAAATCTATGAGGGTTTGAAGCAGTTGTTTTTTTCCCAAAGCCAGAGAGGAGCTACATTTTGGAACAAAACGAACATCACCATCGCGCTCAAAAGGCCCAAAAACCTTAAGATCGCCTGTCAAATTGCCAAAATCCGTGTCGATAATTTCTGAGGCAAAAAAAAATTGCCATGAAGGTCGTACGGCCTTCCCAACACGCGGATTGAGGTAAAAAATTAAAATTAAAAATTCTTATAATTTTTTTTCCCTGCAAATTTTTTTATAAAAATTAAATAGCCCTTTTAAGAGCAATTTTTTTTTTTTTAAATTATATTAAAAAAGTCAAGGGGGTACAAGGTACCTGCTCCCCCTATCGTGGAAGGGGTGACAAGTCCCTTAGGCCCTGCCCCTGCAGCAGGGTACCTGTAGTGTACCACCACTTGCCATATGGTAGAGCGGCGACCCTTAGGTCCCATGTAATGGCGGCGTAGTGGGCTCCACCCCTACCCCCATTCATTTTTTTATTTTTATTTATTTTTAAGTTTTTTTAAATGCTTTTTTTTCTTTAAAAAAAAGCACATAAAATTATTTATTTTTTATTTTTATTTTTCTTAAATAAAAAAATATGTTTTTTTTTATATATTTTTTTTAAATAATATATATAAGTTTTTTTTTGTTGTTTTTTCTTTTAAAATAAAACATGCAATTTTTTTTGCAAAATAATGTCACATGCTGGATACCTGGAGGAGATTTTTTTTTCAGACTACTAAATCTGACAAACCTTCACATTTGGAGGTATTTTTGCTAAATTTGGCAGAGATTCTTTTTTTCCCTACTCAGCCCCTCTCCGTTTGGCTTTTCAGTTTTGCACCTCATATTCCAGAGGCCATATCTCGACCGTACAATGGTCTTTTCCAGTGCAATTTTTTTTTAAATGGGGTAGAATTTTGAGCTCTTCGTGGTGGTGCAAGTGTTTTACAATTTGGACTTTTTTGTTTTTTTCAAGAATTATCTTTTCTTAGTGTTGTTGTTGTTAATTCTCATTTTGGAGACTTTGACGGGGCCATATCTTCTACATCCGGACACATTTTTGGGTGTCATTTTTTTTTAAGTGCATGTTTTGTTGTGTATTTCATCATGGTGTTATCATTTTCCTCTTTTTTATTAGAGAATTGTATTTTCAGCATGTAATCATTTTATTTTTTACATTATGGTCTCCCATTGTATGAATTTTTCATCATGTAAACGCACTAAAATAAAGTGCCACATCAGGTGTATCTTTTATGGGATCTTGCACATCACTTTGTGCCTTATTGTACTCACACTATGTTATAAAGTGTCATGGGGGGATTTGATGTTTTGCCTTTGTTTGCAATCATACCTTTGTCAAGTGAGTGTCCCTTCCACGACAACAGCCTCATGCGTGTGTGCCTTTTGTTTGCACACCCTTTATATGTGTTAGTACTTTCATATTTGCACGTTCAGATGTTCTTGATTCTTCTTCATGCACTTCTTTTTGGCATTCGGCTTCAATGTACCTATCACACCTCTCGCTTGTCAGCATTATGGGGGGTTTCTACTATTGGTGCTAATGCTTTCTTGGTTTCACATTGTAGTGATCTATGTATACAATATTTGTTCCTATGTACTTTCAGATGCAACATACATCAACAGTTGGTTACATGCATTTCAATGAGATGGATCATCTACCACGTGGACACTCTTGCATTCCTATTTTTGGAGGTTCTTGTTTCGGCATTACAACAGTCATTCTTCGATAGTGTTTGCAGCTTCTTCATGCTTCAGTGGTGTTCTTTTTGTTCATCCTTTATTCCTATCTTTTGGGACAACATTGTCTTGTTTGGAGGCTTCTTCAGTCCTTCGCTTGGCTTTCATCTCTTTTTGGAGTGGAGTTTTTCCCATGAGGTTTTCTCTATTTGTCTGCATTATAGAGATCTTTTGTTTGTACATGGGTACCTTACATGGCCTAGTTTGTCGGGACCCATCATGCATTCTTTTTAGGGTTTTTAGCTACTCCCTAAGTTCATCTTAAGGGTGGGTGTTAGAGTTATCATGCATTAGCTAATAATTAATTAATCTTTAATTTATTATTAGTCTAATTTACTCTCATGCGCTTAAGCTAAACTTAGGAGTGTTTTTATGCTTTATTAGTTGAGCTAATATTAGATCATTATGTCTCATCTCATGTGATGTTGACATTTGTCATGATCTGATCCCCTTCTCATTTAGGGTTTTGCTCTAATAAGCACTCAACCCTCATTGTAATTATCTGGAGCTTTCATATCTTTTTGAGAGTCTCTTGCTTTTGTAGCTTTTTCTTGTTGAGGAATATTGCATATATTGTTTGCAGATATCTTGCGTAGAAGGTGTATTTTTTTTTAGTTTGATCACGTGTCTTGTGGTTTTGTGCTTGTTTCACAATTCTAACAAAAAGGTATTCAAGAGCTCTATCATTTGGTTCATGCACTTTTTCTAGATTCAATCACAAGTATTATTTAATCAGTTTTTTCTTATTTAGCATCTTCACTGATTACTTAGACATATTGTCTCTTGGATAATTTATGTTTGTGGGGGGCTTCATTTTCAGTTTACTTCAAATTTGGGAGGCATCACATCAGTTTGTTTTAGATGTTTGTTTATTTTATACTCTTGGCACTTATTTTTTATTATATTAGTAGGGAAGAGTCCTGATCCCATACAGTAGCAAAGCAGAGAAAAAACAACAAAAAATAGACTAGGAAACAACACCAGTCAAGCCACCAAGAAACGATAAAACTAGCTTGACAACTATGAGGGATCCCACATAAGGGCGCACAGGCCAGATATAAAGTCTTCAACAAGCACACAAGCCACATAACGATCAATAACATAATCAAAAACATAGATAAGAGTCTTTAGATTAACAAACCACCATATAGTCCAAAGCATTAATAACAAACTTAAGAAGCTATAATAACTAGTAGCTAGGACACAAAAAGACCAAAAACCCAATAACAAATTACCATTATTTAGCATTAGCTATCAACTCCCACTTTTCCCTAATTTTGGAGATGTAGTTCCTACAATCAGAATCACCAGCATTAGTGGAATCTTTCGCTTCCTCTTACTTTCCTTTTTTTTAATTTGTTTCAGATTTTAGTTTTTCCATAAACCAAGCTGACCACAACCCTTCTCGTAAGATCGTTACTAACATTTATCGACGTGCCAATTGCCTTCTCCATGTCTTCCTACCAAACTTGCAAGAAAGTGATTTTACTTTTCAAAACATAAATAGTCGTATTGTTAGTATCCTTTGTAGGTGTGACAACATGGTTATTGTCATATTTTTCCTGGCCCTCCATCCCACCAACTTCATTAGCATCCTCCCCATCCACATCCTCTTCTTCCCCATTATCATCCTCCTCCTCAAAGTCATCTTCCTTCCCATCTTGTTCATTGTATTCATCACTATTCATACCCTAACTTTCCTCTTCTATCATAGCTTCAAACTCCTCAATGGTTAAAGGCTCCTCTTCTTTAGTTGTGATGGATTTTCCTTTACTTTTTTCCTATTTTTTAGTAGAGGCAACCTTAGCAGGTCTAGCCGACCTCCTACCACCTATGTTAGAAACACTTAACCCCTCTTCGTACCCCTACTTCTGGACCCCATATGAATCCTCAACAATGGTAATTCTATTTTCTTGTTTGGGTTTCTTATGCAAAAACTTATTTGTTTTAGGCAGTTCCAACAAAAGAGGTTAGTGTTTTCTCTTCTCTAGGGTAGCTTTCAGTAGCTCTAGTTTCATAGCCTTCTCCAAAATAAGCTTAGGTTTTAAGACAACTTTTTTGTTACGAGAGGCTTGATTTTTTGTAGGGGGCATGGGACTGCCTTCCAGAGGCTTAGTCTTGACGGAGGAGTGCCTAGGGTTATGGCTATGGGTTGAGTTAACATTCTCCTTTGTGTTATCGTTATGAATTACACCATTTTTTAGGGGGCTTAGATTGCTTATGATTAAAGAGTTATCATGTGCAGGTTATTAGCCAACACAAAATTATAAAGGGCCATTATAAGACCTTGGTGTAGGGGAGGCAAGGCACCTTTTTCAATATTTTGTTGAATGGAGGATAAGAGATAAAAAGGAATATTAATCCTATCATTGTGCCTTATATGATTCAAAATTGGAAAGTGGTAAGCGTGCACCATCATATATCTACCCTCAAGAGTAAAGTAGCACATAACAAACATACTTACCATGGCAAAGGACGAAGGGAGGTCAAGGCGAGCAAAGCCAGTTTGAAAGCTTTCTAATTTCTCTTCATTGACAAAGAATTTGTTAACAAAACTTTGGTACTCCCCATTACTTTTCTTGACCACCTTCTTTCCTTCATTCGTCAAGCCTGTGGCCTTCACTATCAACTAGGTCATCACTTCAAACTTAATGGTGCCAATGGACACATGACCCCCCTTCCAAGAGTTAGTGAATTTAGAATTTGGAGTCTCGTTATAACCACACATGGCTTCAAAATAAGGAACCATTCCAACATTTTGAAAAATCCTCTCCACATTTTGTTTCAAATTATCGTAGTTGACTGGCTCTATTCACTTCCTAGGGCCTCCTGTTTTTTAGACTACAAACTCTTCTCACCCTTCTTATTTTAACACACTTCTTCATACAAAGACCAGGCACTTCGACACTCATATAGATAGAAATATACACCCACAAGTTGCAGATAGAGTTATCATAGCTCCCCAAATGTAAAAGGCAACTAATGTGAAGGGGATAAATTAACTACCCGATGATACATCGTTGCACACTAACTTAAGGACATTGAATTAATATCCATCACCTTATTAATTCTATTTGATTTAGAAATGGCAAGCCTCTCCTTGAAGAACAAGCTTGAGGAGACAGTTGACACATGGATTATGACAACTGTGCATGAAAAGAAAAATACATCACCATTTGAATTGGCCTTTTGATACGAAGGGTATTGCGAAATAATACTTTCATTAATATCTTCAAAATTAATCCAAACAACATTACAATTCATCATGTGATCTATATAATCCTCATAATAATTAACTTGTAAGTCCTTCCAATCATCATCCAATTTGATGTAACCTTTCATCCTAATAAGTCCCCTTATCACTCACCTTAATATTGTATGACGATTCACATTTTTATTTAAATATAATGTCTTTAATCCAGCTTGGCAACATCTCAGGCTCCCATCGTATCTCATTTTGGTACTTGAGGGATTCATTTGCAGTTGCTTCAACTACACTATTTCCTTCTCTGTAAGCATGTTGTGCTTTACAATGAGTGAAGGTTCTCATAATTTGTTTGCAATTGTCTATGATGTCCCTAATCTCCCATGGAACAACAACCCATTCTTTCAAAATATCAATTATTAGTTTGGATTCCCCTTCTATTATCACCTTATGACAACCAAGCTCTTTCATACATTTTATCCCTCCCCAAACAACCATAGCCTTTGCCACACAACCTCTGCCACATTATTTGAGTATAAGCCTAATTTTTTTCCATATTTTTGAATAAAATTCCCTTGGTGGTTTTGTATGATACCTCCAACACCAACTAAACTTGGGTTTCCTTTTGAACAACCATCAAAGTTGTATTTAACCCAATCAACCTCAGGAGGAGACCAAACAATGTTTTTCTAGTGATATACTTAAGCCGGTTGACTTTGGTAAGGTCCTATTTGAGCCCCCATATTTGTTTGATTCTTGTTTCTTTATAAGAGGGCATAACTTTTGAGGAAGCATAAACCCTGCTTCTATATTTTCTTGTATTTGGCACTTAATTTCCATACACAAATCTCTGTTATTTCTTGCAGTCTCACAAAAAATCATGTTATTTCTCTCCTTCCATACCCCCAAAATATGAAAGGAGATACTTGTTTCCAGAGGTCCTTTATTATATTACAAGAATAAGGGCAGAGATACCATCTATCCAAAAACATCTTTATTGAGGAAAGGAAAACCCAATTAGTCATAAGCATAGGGAGAAAATAGGACCGCACCTCCCTTGAGTAAGAATGGTGAAAGAATAGATGCATTATAGTCTCCTCATCTTCCTTAGAAAGATAGCATTTATTCACAAATTGGAACCCTCTTTTATTAAGGTTATCAGTAGTAAGGATGTTCCCATGAACAACAACCCACCAAAAAAAATTTACTCTGGGTATAAAGTTTTTACCCAAATATTGTTGCAATGAAAAATCATGTTAGGAATCAAAGGTTTGTTAACACTTCGTAAGCTAACTTCATCGAGAGACACCCAGAGGGGCGTTTAGCCCAAATTCACTCATCCTTTCTATCTTTTGAGAATAAAACAACATCACCAATTCTTTCATATAAGCTTTGCACAACAACATCCCAATTTTGTTGTCTCCCTCCCCGAAGATTGACTCCCAAAAACTAATTTTTAAAGTTAATCCATTTAGGCTCCAATCCATCCTAATTTATATAACAGTAACCTGTTTTCCATAAATTCTGATAAACCTTTGTTTTATTTGGAGGAGTTGGTCAATGGAGGAGAGAGGGGGGCCATTAAGCCAACCATCATCCCAAAAATTAGTATCATTCCCATTTTCAATTCTTTTCTTCACCCCTATTTTAAGCACACTTATGATTTTGAGAAGGTTGTTCCAAAAACATAACCATAAGGCATATCCAAATTTCTTAGGAAGCTACCATGTTCCCTTTTTCTTATAAATTTAGCCCTTAGAATCTTAACCCAATCTTTAGCGTCCTCGAGAAGACACCAGCCCATTTTGCAATAAGAGTTTTGTTAAATAATTTGAGCCTCCTTATACCAAGGCCTCCAACCCTTTTTGGGACACACTTTTTCCCAACCCACAGGAGCCATTTTGTTTCTGTCCTCAATCCCAAACCACAAAATTCTCTTTTGGATCTATTCTATCTTATAAAAAATAAAGGTGGGGATGTTAAAAAGGGATACGTAATAGACCAAAATGTTTTGTAATGGATCTTTTAGTAGCTATAGTTTCCCCACTTGACTTAAGAGTTTACCCTTCCAACCAACCAAATTTTTTTTTGTTCTCTCAATTATATAATTCCAATAGTTTCTATTAAGTTTTTTAGAAATAAGAGGAAGGCCCGAGTAAGCATTTGGAAGAGCACCATCCTGACATCCCAAAATGCGCACAACTTTGTCTTTCACAATTTGTTTTGAATTGAAGAAGTATATCTTGCTTTTATTATAGTTGATATGTTGGCTTGAAGCCCTGGAATAAATATTCAAAGTGGATTTCCAATGGCTAGCTTCAACAATCGAAGCTTCACCAAATAAAATAGTATCATCAACAAACTGTTGGTGAGAAGTAGGAGGAAGAGGGGAGGAAACCTTGAATCCTTTCAATAACTTATTTTCTAGTAGTTTTAAATATTTCTTCCCAAAACCTCCACCACAATTATGAAGAGGTAGGGAGAGAGGGGGTCCCCTTGCCTTAGACCATGACCACAAGAAAATAACCCCTTAGGGACACCATTCACCAAAATAAAACATTTTGGGGTAGTAACTCAAGCAGTAATGAACTTAATAAACCTTCCTTTGAA
>VDFB02090435.1:0-14272 GCA_007258455.2 Sequoia sempervirens
AAAGGAAAATGGCAACAAGTGGGCTAGCTAGATAAAGTTCTTCATGCTTCTTTTTTTAACATCAAGGCTTCTTTCCCTCTTCAATCCATCTAGAAGGTTTGGCAATATGTTTTTCACTTCTTAAAGTGGAGAGGAGGTGAATCCCTTCAACTTGGTTTCAGCTTTTCCACCTCCTCTATCTAGTGGAACAAACATATCCTCTATCATGGCCAACCCCTTGCATTAAGCTTCCCAAAGCATTCCTATTCTTTGTTCAAAAAAGGGGTTTGTAATGTTGGCAGTTTGTGGAATTTTCAATCAATGTGTTGGTCTTCCTGGTATGTGGTTAAAAATCTGTTTGGTTTGAATAACAAATATGAAGCATTCATGATCTTTGTGCAATCTTTGGTGTCAGAGGAGCTATCTATGAAGTTGTGTACTCCAATCCATTGCAACTTTTTTAAGGATTGGACATGGATGTCTTCATATCCCTTTTTGTCTTTCCCTTTAAAAAAAATTTACTTGAAGCTGCTTCCTGATTTTCCCTTGAAGTCACGCTTAAATGCTAAATGGAAGTGCAGGTTCAGTGAGAGGTTTTGGTTAAAATTATCTGCTCAAATTTGGAAATCTAAAGTTAATTCTAATGCTCAGTTACTTGCCTGGAAGATACTACATTTTAAACTGCCTATTGAGGATAGGCTAAAGTGTATTATGATCTAGCTACTTAACTGTCCTTTTTGTCACAATCATGAAAACATGAAGCATATTTTTTGGAACTGTTGGTTGGTTAAAAAGCTATGGAATTATGTGTTCAATGATTTTTCTGCTATCTTCACTCATAAACTAAGCTGGAAAGAAGCTCTTCTTGGAGCTGGTTTGTATGATAATCAAATTGTTGATGGTGTGAGACATATAATTTTGTTACATATATGGAGAAATAGATGCAAAGTTGTTTTTACTATCAATCATGATCATCAAGAAGTTATGTTCTTAAGGCTTTACTCTGATATATTGTTTTGTCTTGTTGCCTTGTTTCCTTTACTTCAAAAGGACATTTTGAAGAATCCAACATTAAGTTTCCAAATTCGGCAAATCAAGCTACAAGTTGAATAGTTAGTGAGCAAAAAAAATCTTTGTATCAGCCAAGGCTTAAGTTCTATTTTACAAGATGTATAATGTTGTCATGTTCTTGTAAGTCTTCTAGTTTTGTTGCAACTGTTTCCATAGTTTTTTTAGAGCTGTTCTTACAGCTCCTTGTCTTGTATTGGTTCCTTTTTGTTGAATCTCTTCATCTCTTGTTGTTGTTGTGCTCTTAAGAGCTGCTCGTACAAATCTTTGTCTTGTGATGGTTTTTCTTTCCTATTATACTTCTCTTGTAGTTTTATAACTGCACTATTATTTGTAATTGCATTTCCTCAATATAAAAAAATGTGGATATACTTTTCTTGTCTTTTTCCATTATGAATTATACTTTCAATTAGTTACAAAGCTCCTTTCCCAGAATTGGTTGATATGGATAGGGTTTCTCTAGGTTCCCGTTTTCTAAGGGTTAGGTGCTCCATGTCATCCATGTCAATAAGTAAAGCAATTTATTTATTATATTTTTAAATTGAAAATAAATATTGTTTGTAATGATGAAATTTGTTTATTCATTTCAATTCATAATTAGTTAGTTTTAGCTTTATTTTGGTGGAATAAATTAATATAATTATGTATTGATAAATAGTATAATTTTATATAAAGTTAGATTAATTTTTCAATCTATCATTTTCTTTTATTTGTATTATATAGTCTTTTGAGTGTATTTTATTTGTCTTTCTACATATTTCTACTTCAATTATTTATTATAAATATGTATGCATTTACACCTATACATCCATTACCTATCTCACTATTTGCACCTTTCTATCTCACATCACAAACATTTGATCTTCAAATTTTCAAGATTTAAACTTAATATTTGTCATTTTTTTTATTTTTTTCATTCTTACCATGAACTAACTTAGTAAATGTTTATGTGATTAGTTGTTATGTGTCGTATTTAAATACATTCAAGGCACATTCATTCATCATAGATCATTCATTAAAAAAGTATTAGCACTTCAAGGATAAATCCTTCTAAAAAGATTTTTATTTGAGGACCTCATCTAATAATCTTTTGATTTTGAGTGGTTTTAACTCATGGTTCATAAATAAGTCCAAAAGTAATGGAAAAAGTATCAAAACCAAGAGATTCATGACAAACATTATCAAATTCTTTTATTGTTGACTTTAGATTTTATTTAGCAAAATCAACTTTAACTTATCCAAAAAGCTTAAGTTTCTACAAATATTTAAACTTGATTCATTATCAACAAAAGCTCTCTTAATCTAGGTATCCCCATATTTAACCACAATATAATAATTGATGCACTCTTAAATAATATAAGGAGGAGGCAACCCATGAGGCTCAAATAAAATATTAGAATTATTTTGATAAATAGGCTCAAGAAGGATAACTACTTCTATGGGACTAAAATCAAGTGGAACAATTATCACTAGTACAAAAACATCAATAAGCGACTAAAAAAACTACTAAAATTTGCTTATAAATGGTGAACTTTGGTGTGTTGGTGTGTGTGTGTGTTTGTAGCACATTGTTCTTTGATGTTATCCATGTGTCACTTACCCTTCTTCCTCTTTGTCATTTAACCAAGTGGGGTTTCATGGCTTCTACTAGTTTGTTAATTATTTATTTGCTTGTTTGTTTGTTGAGTATTTTTCTAATCATTCATTGTGTTTCATGTTGGCTGTGTGCTAGGTCATTTGTTTTTGGGTTATTTAATGTGGATTTTCTTCTTGTTGTTGTTTGATTTTATGTTATTTTCTTCATGTTTTATATGGTTTTATTTTTACATGCCCTAGCTATACTTTTCTTTTCCTCCTTTGTCAAATCTATTTTGAAGGTTTGTCAAAGATTAAGGTTGTTTTTTGCTTGATGACATCATGCTTTTGTAAGTCTTGATGCTAGCATCAAACTTGTGAATTTTTTCTTGTCATCCTATTTTTTAAGATAAGTTACTTGAGATCTCTAATGTCCAACTTCTATGCTTAGAGTGTTTTATTCAATTAAACAATATCCTCAACACTTGACTTCTAATATTTTACCTTATGTACATTTACATATTTAAATTTAAATTCATACCTCTGAAAATGACATTGACCAATTCTACACCTTCTAATTTGAATCAATATAATTAACAATTAAATGTAAAAACTAATCTCAAATACTAAAAATAAATTAAAATAAAACTATTTACTAATTATTACGCAAATTACACCAACTCACATAATTAATGCAACAAAAGCAACCAAATTACTTTAAATCCAAATATAATCCATTCAACCCCTTTTCTCACGGGAAAGATTGTGAGCATTCAATTCAACGTAAAGAATAATCTCCCTTGCATTCATTTATCCCTTTCGTTACGCCAAACATTTTCTACCGTCCAAAGTCAAGTCTGAAGAATAGTAGAAAGTGCATGTAATCATAATGTGAACCAAATCTCCTTCAATTGTCTAAAGTCTCGCGTGGATATCACGAAGCAAACAATGATGTTATTTTTTGTCTTGTCAAACATTGATGTTATTTGTCTTGTCCGGGCAATCAAACGTCCATTATAGATTTATGCTTTTGGAAGTATTATCATACTATTCAATCAGTTAAAACCTACCCCCTTTCCTACAATTGGCTGATATCGATACGGTTTCACTCAGGTTGTCGTTTTGGTAGGGTTAGGTGATCCATGTCAAGTAAACCATTTTATTTATTATATGTTCAAATTGAAAATTATATTTTGTAATGGCGAAATTTGTCGATTCATATTAATATTTATTTAATTTTTAAGTTTATATGAATGGTTGAATATATCTATATATTGATAAATAGAATAATTTTGTGTAAGTTAGGTTTATTTTTTTGATCTATCATTATATTTTATTTATATTTAGTATACTTTGGATTGTATTTTACTTGTCATTTATCATAAATATGCATGCACTTACACTATACATTCATTATCCATCTCAATGTTTACACCTTTCTATCTCGTACCACATACAATTGACCCTTAAATTTTGAAGATTCAAATTTACAATTTGTCAACCTCAAACCATTTGATTCCTACTAGGAGCCAACTTAGTACATGTTCATGTGATTAGTTGTTATGTGTCAATATTTAAAAGCATTCAATGCACATTCATAAAACTATATGTACTTCAAAGAGAAATCCTTTTAAAAATCTTTTGATTTGGAACACTAAAAGGAGCCTAATTTTTGCATTAGCATTCTAGGACATTTGAATGACTCAAGAGTATTATCTTTAGTCACTTTTACAACTATAGAAGCTAGTCTGATAAAGGGGATCAACATAGCAAAATATGACCCTTACAATCTAATAATCTCCCTATAGTTATTTTTAATACTGCTAGTGCTTGAAAATCAATTCAAAGAAAATAATTTGACAAATAAAAAAGTAGTGCACACTAATACCATATCAAAATTGTGGGTTGCAAGATAGATCCATTCACTAGCTTAAAATCAAAGCTCAACTTCACTAGCTTAAAATTGGAGATAAATTTTCTAAAGAGTTCTTCTAGGCCCTATAAGCTCATCACACATCCCAAGCCATTAAAAACTCAAGGATGGTCAAGATCTGTCCTAAATCAAAGCTCAACTTCACTAGCTTAAAATTGGAGATAAAGTCTCTAAAGAGTTATTCTAGGCCATATGAGCTCCTCACACATCCCAAGCCATTAAAAACTCAAGGATGGTCAAAAAATTCTAATAGATCTTCCTAATGTCCTCTAGGATTTTATTTGACACTATGAGCAAGCTTTTATTGCCCAAGGAATTAATCTTGACAAAATCATTACTTTATAAAAATGTTTAAATGTAATGCTTTATCAAAATTTTGATTCTCAACACATTCTTTATGGTCAAATTCTCATAAAGTATCACCTATATGAGATATTGAACAATAAAGATCTTGGCTTGGATGAATTGTTCTATGAATTTTATAAAGCTCTTTGGGATATTATGGGTGTAGACCTTCAAAAAAATTATCTAGAAGCATTCCATGACAACTCTTTAGGGAGTTTAATCGAATAAAGGAAATTTAAAGTTCATACCTAAAGTTTCAACTCATATCTCATCACTTTGTTGATTGCCTCATACAAGATCATTGCTAAAGCTTATGCTTTAAAGGTACAATCTCTTCTTCCTCAAATTGTCTACCCCAAGAAAATTAGTTTCATGAATTCATGAGACATCCTTGGCAACTATTGTTTTTAGGAAGCAATGAAATGGGATTGATAGTCCTAGAAATTTACAATGTTTCTCAATTTCATCAAGGCATATGATCATATTGCTTAGAATCAAGGTTAGGACTTTCAAGCCCTAGTGGAAGGATTAGATATGGTATTTGGATACACATTTCATAACCACAAACCTTGTAAGGGATATTTGTGGCTAACACCTCATCTCTCCATGTTGTCCCAATTAAATCTTTATTAGCACCTCCAATCCTCTCTAGGAGCTTGGGACTACAAATTCTAAACTATTTGGTCAATTATTCTTCAACCCAAGTTAGCTCATGTTGCTTGGTGTATGATTTATCAAGGTACCCTACTTGGATCCCACTCTACTCATTTGGGAGTCTTTACTACCTATTGTCCATTTTGGGGACAACTTGAGACACTCAAGCATATTTTTTGGTTATGTTCCAAACCTAGAAAGCTTAGACTTGGATTCATGATTTCTTCAAGTCATTTAGGCCCGACCCTTTTTAATGGCATGGGGTTTTGTTGAAAGACAAGCTTTACCTCCCTTTCAGATTTATCCAAATTTGACATGCTTTCAAAGTGAAGATTATTTTTAATATTTGGATAATAAAAATTATGTTATTTTTACTAGTTATGGTATTGATATTTATATTTCACTTTGCAATATAGCTATGGTTTGCTTTAATGTGATTTTTTAGATTTAGGTGCAAACAAAAAAAAATGCACTTGAGTTTGCTCATTTCCAATTGCATTTAGATCATTAGGGAAATGCCTCTTGTACATATGTCAAAGTTCCATCTCCTTTTACCTCCCATCAAGGTGATTCCCCTCCATGTGGATGCAAGAATGGGCATAATCGACCTACCAAAAGAGATCATGGCTCCCAATCGCAAGGCTCTTAATTACCTTCCCAAAGAGCCATGGATTGCGATGCCCACGATTGGTCACATTTGTCTCACTCTCCTTTGACCTCTTCAGAGGAGCATGGTGCTTCTAGCTAGCTAGATCTTGATAATCTCCCTTGCCTAAATTTGACATTTTTCTCTTGTTCATGCTTAGAAAACTATTGATGAAGATCAAGAAGACAAGGGCTCTCTCACTGGTTGGGTACTAATTATTGATGGTTCTATCTCCACTAATGCAAGGGGTAAACCAAATAACTTTGATCTCCCGTAATGTTGTAGCTCTTTCCAGTTAATGGGGTAGCCCACGAACATGAAACATATAAAAATAAACCATCAAAGTTAACTCATAGTTACCTCAAGATTGAGTGACTAGGAACGAAGCTTCCAACATACGTGATTCTCACGTTCGTTTGACCATTGAATTCCAACTCAATTCGTCAAGAGTGAAGAATAGTAGGCTAGGTATTACGAACAATAAACGCCAGTGTGAACTCACTAGTTTAATTTTCCATGGTCTTTAGTGTTCATAAAATGAGAGGAAGAATCGTACGAGTGAAATCATCATTCCACAAACTACAACACGCTCTTTAATACTAGGGGAGAGGGCCCAGTAGTCGTGCACCCTAACTTCGCGCTTTTAATTATCCTATGTTGAAATTTCAAATCACTCCCATTTTTTTACAGGAGCTTACTTGGCAAGTTCTCTGCTTATAACTAAGGTTTCAGGGCCACATCATCAAATATGATGCCACATCAGCATGCATTTTTGTCAAGGTGTCCAAAAAGGCCCCAAAAAATAGTGAGACCAATTCTCGTGCATTACATCATGAGTAATTGAGCGCTGATGTGGTATCACATGATTGGTTGCTTTTTAGATCAAAAGCATACATTTTGTTTAATTATGGGTAGTCAAATCACAACTATTGGACATTATATAAACGACTATTGGGTATTATATTTATGATTGGGTGCGCAACTATTGGACCCTGCGCGACTATTGGGCCCTCTCCCCTAATGTGTACGAATTGCAGATTACCAAGCAAAGTGGGTTATTGGAAGTAGGAGCAAGTACTTTGGAAAACTACATAGAGACGAGGGTATATGATTAAGTTGCAAATGGTGTTTAATAATTATCTCCATCACTAATGATGAAAGATTTAGTTTCTACAATGAAAATAAATGATAAATAATAAAATAATAACAAAATTTCAAATATTAGAATTCAGATTTTAAATATAAAATAAATATAAGAAATTGAGGGTGGGTAGTAGGGTGAGCCTCCCCCCCATCATGCTCCTTCTCTTATTAACCCATGAGTTCAATGGAAAAGACAAGGAAAATCATTCACAGGCGATGAGAGAGGAAATCGGGGTGTTGGTTGGGGAGTGCAAGTTGGCAGAAACATGGCAAGGCCACATCACCTCCTCTACCGTCAGTGATCACCTAAGGTGACAGGGGGACGTTGGAAGAAGGCTCTAAGCAAAATGGGAAGTCCGCCTAAAATGGGGAGATCCTGGAGGTGACTGTCATCTTAATGATTCATGATGGCAAGGATAAACAAAGCGACACGTAAAGTACGGACTTCATATTAGATTATGCAAATCGGACGAGTGGCAGAAGGTGATTATCACGAGGTGATGTTCAAGTTAAGACTTGTGGTTGTAGGACAAAATATTCATGCAAGGACAGATTGCCTTGCATTGCCATTATTCCAGGCTCGTGTGCGATGGTTTGGCCTTGTTGCGTGCGGGCCTTTTAAATGTTGATGGACGATGGCATTTATTCCGTATGGTTTTCAAAACTTGTTTTGTTGGTTGTCTCTGTGTAGGGAGATTTCGGCTAGAGGGCAGCTAATGGCAAAGATGAGTAGATCAAAATTCATCATCTCCATCTCCGCGGAGGGGTTGGAAAGTTTCAGCATTGACACCCCTATTTTGTTGGTGGCGATGGAGAGGCGAATAGCATTTATGGAGATCACAGACCAAAGGCTAAAAAGAATTCTACTTGTGGATGATCCTCTGGTCATGGTAGTGGTCAAAATGATTTTAGGAAAGGGCCGCATGGACAGAAAGGAATTTGCGAGGGACAATGCATAGTATCTTCATGGTTCTTGGCAGCCATTCTGGATGTGGAAGTGTCTAATGTGGAGGGAAAGGAATTGATGGTGAATCTATTCCACGGCGACCTATTAGGAGGTTTGGAGAAGAAACTGAAAGTGGCCTTCATTGGTAAAGGAATTTTGTGCCCCTCTGATTTGGAGCTCTTGTGGAAGACAGATGAAGCAATAAAGGTATACCCCTTTCGTTTAGACTTAAAGGGGACTGAGCTCATGAGGCACAGGATGACCTCAACAATGGCGATTGAATTTCTAAAAAGAAAAATGGGGTTGGTGGTGGAGGATGGCTTGGAATGGGTGGAATATTTCACTTCATTCGCAGAATTAAATGGTTTCCTGTGAGGCTCGGCCTCTATGCATGAATTTTTTTGTTTTAAAAGTTATAGATCGGTGTTGGGTTTCAAGATGCATAGTGTGACTGCAATTTTGTGTTGGGTGTAGTAGGTTCCCCGGGTTGGTAGGTCTAGTTTCCATGGAAGTTTGGTGGTTTTCCTGTATAGCAGACGAATTGTACTTCTTTTCTTTAAACTTTAATATAAACCATAACCTTGCGTATCAAAATATATATATATATATAAGAAATTAAGGAAAATAATATAAATGCATTTAATTTTAGATTTCATTAAAGAATTGAGTGTGACAAACGTGAGAATTCAATTAAAGTATCGAAAGATTAAAGTATGTTGGATGATTGTTGTAGTATTAGAAAAATGATTTTATGATCATTTAGTTCACTTCCACAAGTGAATAACTAAATGTGAGTAGTGAATTTGATTTGACTAAATATTGATAACTTCGCCTTGTAGGAAAATAGGTAGGTAAAGTCCATGGTCTTTAGTGTTGGGAAAAGGAGATGAAGATTTGTACATGTATCATGACACAAATTGCAAAACACTCAATTTTCTTCAAATTTGTTTAATGCTAGTGTTTACAGTTTCATCACTTGGAACAAATTGCATAAAAACTACCCTATCTAAAAACAATAATTTAAATCAGGAGTATATAACAAAAAGAATATAAATAAAATAATTTAAAATAAAATTGGATGTTAGTGGGGCACCATGCATCGGTGAAATTGGTTAGTAATATTTATATTGATAATTGAAGAAGAATGTTAAATGGATAAGAATTTGGAATAAACTTGTAATTTTTTTAGAAACAATGCCTCACTTTTATTATAATCATTTGGAAAATTATGGTAGATCTCTATCTTGTTAGAGGAAAAAATTGTAGGTCTATGATAGATTGTAATTGTGGATTTGTATTTATATTTCAAATTACTCTTAGTAATTTGTAAAATTGTCTGCAACTTCACCTAATACACAACCTTTTATTCTAGTTTTCTATTGTGTATGTATAAATTATGGATTTAAGGTAGAGATAAATGCATAGTGATGTATGTGCATGTAAATAGATAAAGAGGCTAGGGAAATAAGCTCAACCTCACACAATATCATAACATTTGCCTCATTTGTTGTTATATACATGTATTAAGATATTACTTTAAAATAAATATAAAATTAAATGATAAATAATATGGATATACAAATTTTATTATTATAATTAGATATTTAAATTAGAAGTAATGGAACATTCAAAAATTATTAAATAATAATATATTTATTTTGAATATTTAACTAATAAGAGAGTAGAGTGGAGGCTAACTATTTTTAAAGGTGCCTAATGGAACTAGTAAGCACTTTGAAAAAATAAAAAAAGTCGATGAAATATGATTAAGTTCTAGGTAGTGTTTAATGATTGACTTAAAAATATGCATCATTAATGAGAAAATATTTAATTTATATATTAAAATTAAATATTCGTAATTATAATTTATTTGGAATAAATTATAAAATAATAATAAATCTTAGTATTTTGTCATTCGTGACATTGTTTGATGGTTAAATCGTGGCATTGTTGTTTTTGTCACCAAGGTTCAAATCCCCACTAGGTCATTATGATCATGGGCATCATGCCCTCGTTGATCCATTATGCTCACAGATTAGAACCTTCATGTTAAAGTTGTTGGTATTCATTCCAATGACTTTGTACTCCAAACCCTTATTGTGATTATGTGTTCACGAGCTTTGTACCCCTACTAGGATACCGAGCTTGCAGATTTGGATTATGTGTGTTAATTATATGTGTTCATGTTGGGGATGAGGTCCCCCATTTGTGGCCTCATTTGGCTCAAGCTAAGCTAAAAATTCTTGTGTTAATAATAAAAGATCTTAAGATTTTAGAGTTAGGATTGATATACAAATATCAATAAATATAGAAAATTGAGTAAAATAAAATAAATGTACTTAGCTTTAGATTTGGCTAAGAGAGAGTTCTACAAAATGTGAGAAGTTAATTATCTATAGTACCAAGACATTAAGGTATGCTAGATAACTATTTTAGAACTAGAAAAATGATTGCATGACCATTTAGTTCACTTATATGAGTGCATAACTAAATAGGGTTCATGGGCATGATTTTTCTAAACTACGATAACCAGAATTCTCTCACCTCACCTTCTTTTACCTATGTTAGAAGTGGGGCAATGTTGATATACATCATTTGGGAAACTTTTGGGAAAACATTTATTCTCCTTAAGCCAAGACCTTAATAGACTAGTTTAATGGCAATGAACAGATATAAAATACAATAATAAAGTATGCAACATGCCTAATATTATTCATAAAGTGATGTAATGTTGATATTCTAGTGTAAGAGAGGGGGACCAACCACATCAAGATCCCAGGTCACAGAGAGCCAAGAGCGGAAGGTTGCCCTAAGTTACCTCAGTCTAAAGGGATGTTTCAAAATAAGGGATGAGAATGACAAGGACTATAAGGTCCTTCATTCACTCTTCAAACCCGAAATTTGAATTGGGGCTAGGCAAGCCAGTTTTTGGATTCGGTATTGTACCTCAGGTAGTTCTCTGCTCAAGGACGGAAGCGTGGTTCCGAGACGATAGCGCAACGCACTAGCATCTCTCAGGTGTGTTGGCGTCTGTACGACTAGAGAACCAAGAACACAATACAATTCGCTAGAAAACAAGCTGACGGACTAGCTAGTTACTTCTAAATGAGCAAAACAGAATTATAAAGTACGAGAAGTATAAATGGATGTGATAGAGCAAGTAGATAAAAACTAAAGTAATAAAGATAATCTCACCAAACACACATTTTCTAGCTGGGTCCAAAAGCAGATCCACCTACACACAAGAAAGAAGGAAAATTGTTGGGACTATATAGGGTTTTGCCTCAGTCAAACCCCCATTTTTGTGTTTCCACCTCCACGGACAACCAAATAGCAACGATAGAGAAAAGTGTGATAAAGAAGAAAAGAAAGGAAGTACATGAATAACACTACAAAATAGTATAAAGCTACTCAACCAAATCGTAAAGGAGAGGAGTGAAAATGTTACCACCTCCACCAAGAGCTCACTAGCCAATAATGGAGAAAGAGAGCTTGAACAATCACCACAGCCTCGACTACGATGAAGGGAGGTGTTGCAAAACCTTAAGCCCTGGCTGCAATGGCTTGTTCCACACTTGCATTATGAAGTTGATGGAGTGTTCTTGTTGCTGCTATGAAGTGTCAAAGTGTTGCTTGAGAGTGCAGTGCTTGATTGAATGCTTAGAGAATTCCAAAAAGAGATGAGTTGCAAGAAGAATGAATGTTTTTAGGGTGAGGTGAGGAGAATAAGGCATTCTCGAGTCATTTGGTCGAAGAGGGACATTACAAATCATTCCCAATAGGAAGTGTAATGCCTCTTCCAACTTCAGACACTGGAATCCATCAGGGACATAAGCATGTCGCATGGACATCTACGCACCACACGGGCATCCCTGACAAATATTCCTCTACCGACTCAATAGACAGATGCCAAGTGGAAGGAAATTAGCCAGCTAATGTGGAATTTTTCCTTCAGATTTGGTTTTCTAAGGTGAGGATGTATGAAAGGGGAATTTACACAAGGGGTGCATATTCACTCCTATATGTTTTTTCCCCACTTTAGCGAGCACAAATGTTGATGAGTGCTTCAGTAAAGTAGATCAAAAAATGAGTACAGTTACAAATGTATACCTAAACTGTCGAGGAAGCAGACCATAATCTGGAGAGCTCAAAAGTGCAAGGTAGGCAAAGGACTCCATAGCCCCGCAGAACTATGAAGTTGCAGAACGAAAGTGTCCTACAAGCTCACAAACCTACAAGGAGGCAACCCCCAAGAATTAAGTTCCTCACAGGCCCACAGACCTACAAGGAAGGTGTCCTCCAAGATTTCTCACATGAAGGAAACCCAAGAAGTTCCTTACAGTCTCGCAAACCTGTAAGGAAGGTGTCCTCCAAGATCTCTCACATGAAGGAAACCAAAAAGGTGCCTTACAGACCTGCAAGGAAGGTGTCCTCCAAGATCTCAGATGAAGGAAACCCAAGAAGTGCCTTACAAATCTGCAAACCTACAAGGAAGCATCCCCCAAGATATCTCACATGGAGGAGGCTCATAAGAAGCACCCTACAGGCCTACAGACCTCCAGGGAAGTACCTCCCAAGATCTCTCACATGGAAGAAACCTGAAGGAGGGGACTCCGTAGAGTCAAAAAGTGACTTCATAGGGGCACCTGCAAAGCGACATGTTTACCTGCAAAAAGAACAAGTCCAAAAGTGGCCACATAGGGAAGTAAACAGACAGTCACACAAACCATCAACAAGTTGGAAAACTTTCAAAGGGGTCGGGCTCGAGAACCCGATGTGAAGAAGGGGTCCACTCAAGGGATGCATTGTTTGAAAATGTGGAAGAGAAATCAATTCATCACCAAGGGATCCTTTTGAAAGATGTTCACTTCATCAAGAAATCCAAAAGGAAGAAAATGCCCCCTTGCGAGGGGAAGGTCAAAGCTACTTCCACCTCGAAGGAAAGGTTCTCAAGTTCTTTCTTTGTGAACCCATGATGAAGGAAACAATTTTCGTTAGGGTTTCAAGTCGAGAATGTGATTCTTTGAAAAAAGGTTTGTGAATATTCTCAAGAAAAGATTCGTTGGCAACAAATACATTTTCTAAAAAATAAAAATGTCATGTTGTTGTCACACATGAAAGGGATAACTCAAGCAAAGATGAGAGAAAGATAAAAGAAAAGCTAAAGGAAACATCTAGAACAAAGGGCACAAGGGTGATCTGATATTTCAAGGTCAAAGTTGCTCATAAATATATATATATAGTATAATAATAGTATATAAAATGAATTTTCATCAACCCCATACTATTTCAAACCATGTGAAGAATGCACAAGAAGACAAAGTAAAAATAAAAAATTGGGTCAACATGGAAGGGAAGCCTAAATGCCCCCAACACTTTGCATCATCCCCAATTTGTTGAAAATCAATCACAAACATGGAAGAATGATGATACAAATAGAAGAAAGTTTACGACACACAAATAACTCCTATATCCAAGCACCAACAAGGGTGACAAGGGTCATGCAAGAACACATAGCATGATTATGGGGGAACACATCACAACACACACACACATCTAATCTAAAAATAAAGAAGGGACCTCCCCTAACATTGATCGACCAAGAGGTCATCCACTTCCCACTCTAGATCATCATAATGGGAAGGAGGATGAGCCTGTAGTGGTGGAATATTAAGGAGAGGAGCTTTTGACCCTCCCGCAACAACAGCTAAGGAAGAGATCCCCACAAGGTCCTCTCTACCAAAATCTTGTGGAGCTAAGGTTAGCAACTTTGCGAAGATCGCTAACAAGGCCAGAACTTCATCTAGAGAGTTAAACATGCACTTTACAAGAGTTCCATGTTTAACTTCAATTGATAGAGAAGGCTATGTCTGAGATTCACCGCTAGGCTCATCGAAAAATTCGGGAGCAGTGACAAACTCAGGGGAAGCTGGGGTTGGTTCAGTCACTAGGACAGAACAGGTCAGCGCAGGACCACCTTTTG
>VDFB02090436.1:0-19340 GCA_007258455.2 Sequoia sempervirens
GGATTATGAAATGTTGCATTTTCGCTGTCGGTTATGCCATGAATATGGGCATCTGCAGTGGAGGTGTCCTCAGGCTTTTGGTGCGGGAGGTGCAAATAATGCGGGTTCCCAATCTAATCTGAGGGTGTAAAAGGGTAAGGATCCTATGCAGGGAATGGCAGCGAACAAAGATGGTTTTGTTCCAGTTAAACCTCGTAATCATGGACGGGGCCAAAAGAGGCCTTTCCAGGATAGACAGGAAGGGGAGACTTTCAATAGATTTGAGGCTTTGGATGAGTTAGTTCAAGAGGAAGGGTTTACAGCTGACATGCAAATGGTGGATGGCTCTGGTTCTAAGGAGTTGGTTGAGGTACAGCCTTCGGTGATCCCTGGAGTGGATCAGCTTGGTGACCAGGATCCTCAGATGGTGTCTGGTCTAGGTCCTTCCGCTCTAGCTCTTGGTGTAGGGGATGGGGGGGTTGTTGATTCTGGTGGCCCCTCTGGTGCTGGTAAGGTCTACTTGGAGGCTCGGGATAGCCCTGATTTAGGTAAGTTTAAACCTTCTTCCTCTATTCTGGGTGTGCAGCAAAAATCTTTTAAGAAAGGGATTCCTGAGAAATCAGTTAAGGTTGGTCGCAAAAAGGACCAAGAAAAGGTGAAGCTTGCTGGAGAGACATTGGTTGAGGCTGGTTCAGTGAAGACTATTGATGCTCACTTTTCCCAACCCCAATGATGATAGTTCTTTCTTGGAATGTGAGGAGTATGAATAGCATCCTTCAACAAAAGGCTATTTGAGATTTGATCCGCATTCATTCTCCAGATGTGATTTTCTTGTAGGAAACTAAGTTATCAATGGATAGTATGTTAGGTGTGGCTCCTAAGATTTTGGGTCGTGGCCAATGTCAATGTGTGGGTGCTTTTGGTAATTCTGGTGGAGTGGCTTGTTTTTGGGATCCCCGAAAGGTTAGTCCAATTTGGTGGATCTCCTGTAAGAGTTCGATTTCTTGTGTTGCTTCTCATTTAGAGTCAGGGGAGAAAGTTATTTTCTCTAATATATATGCTCCGATTGATTTCCAAGGTAAAGCACATCTGTGGGATCATGTTAGACATGTGAGGTCTTTGGATCCTTACCTACCTTGGATCCTGGCTGGTGATTTTAATGCTGTCATTTCTTTAGAAGAGAAGAGAGGAGATAGTTCTCATTTGGAGCCTTCCTCTAGGCTCTTGCAGGATAATATGGCTCTTTTGAGGTTAGTTGATGTCAAGCCAACTAATGGAGTCTTCACATGGAATAATAGGAGAACTAGAGATACTGCTATTTCTGAAAGACTAGATAGATTTTTGGTATCTAGTTTTTGGATGGGGGATAGGTGGATGATTAGCTATGAAATATTGGATTGTCGAGGCTCCGACCATTGGCCAATTAAGCTTGTGGTTGCTATGCCTCAACGATGTGCTAGACAGACTTTCAAGTTCCAACTCATGTGGCTCCGGGATGAGTCTCTTCATGATATGATTTATGGCTGGTGGGATCTTGCGAAGCCAGCTTATGGCACTACTATGTACTCATTCTCAAAGAGGTTACAGTACGTCAAATACAAGTTGAAAAGATGGAATAGGCAACATTTTGGTAATTTGTTTCATGAAAAATAGAAGGCTCAGGATAACTTGGACTTAATCACCAGGCAGATTCATGATCAAGGCCTAACAGAAGAGTTGAGTTTGTCAGAGATTGCTACAACAAAAGAGGTAGAGGAATGGGAGTTAAGAGAAGAAATTTTTTGGAAACAAAAATCTCGTATTGAATGGCTCTAGGCTGGTGATAAGAATACTTCTTTTTTTCACAACTCAGTTAAAGATCGAAGGCAAAGTAATGTTATTTCTTCTCTTGTGTTGTTTGATGAGGAAATTTTGTCCTCTTCTACTTTTATCTCTGCAAAATGCATTTGGTATTTCTCTTCATTATTTTCTGAGGATTCACCTCCAGTTGAGGAGGTTGAAACAAGGATTTTGAATTGTATCCCGCAGCTAGTGTCTAATGAATTGAATGAATCATTGCTTTCTCCTATTACCTTGTTGGAGCTTGAGAACGTTGTGTTCCAGATGAAGAAAGGTAAAGCTCTGGGGCCTGATGGATTCCCTGTTGAATTCTTTTAGGAGTTTTGGGAGGTGGTTAAGTTGGACCTCTTAGAGGTTGTTAAGGAATCTTTCATGAATAAAAAAATGTTGAAGTCTCTGAATGCAACTTTTTTGGTTCTCATTCCAAAGAAGGTGGGGGCTAATTCTTTGGATCTTTTTCGGCCTATTGCATTATGTAATGTTATTTATAAGATTATTACTAAGTTGATTGCTGAAAGGCTGAAATCTTGGCTTAGCGAGTTAATCTCTGAGGAGCATGGCAGTTTTGTTGCTGGCAGACAGATCATGGATGGTGTTGTGATTGTAGTTGAGACCATCCATTCTATGGAATCCTCAAAAGAAAAATCTATGTTTATCAAGTTGGACATGGCAAAAGTGTATGATCGCATTAAATGGAGCTTTCTATTCAAGATTCTTGGAGCTTTTGGCTTTTCTAGTGATTGGATTGAATGGGTTAGGAGTTGTGTTACTTCTTCCTCCTTCTCAGTGCTTCTCAATGGTGATCCCACTGAGTTTTTTAGTGCTTCTAGTAGCCTCAGACGAGGAGATCCTTTGTCACCCTACTTATTCATCCTACTTGCGGAAGGATTGGGGAGGCTTATTCGTGCTCAAGTAGCAAGCGGCTTGATTCAGGGTTGGAATTGGGGAAATGATCTTCCCCCTCAGACTCATCTTCAGTTTGTTGATGATACTGCCTTGATGGGTAGGGCAAGGGTTGAGGAGGCTTTGAACTAGCGCAGTGTTTTGGACAGCTACTTGGCGGCCTCTGGGCAGCGCATTAATGAGGGGAAGTCTCTCATTTACTTCTTCCATACTCCTAAGGGTATCCAAAAGAGATTAGCAGGTATTCTTCATTTCTAGATCGGTTCGCTTCCTTTTCTCTATCTTGGAATCCCTCTTGCCATTCGTTCTCTCCCTAAAAGGTTTTGGCAAGAGACTCTTGACAAGTTTCAAAGTTTGGTCAGCCATTGGACTTGCAGGTGGCTTTCTTCAGCTGGAAGAGTGACTCTTCTTAAGTCTGTGATCTAGGCTCTCCCTCTTTATAAGTGCTTTGTTCTTTCTGCTCCATCAAGTTTTATTCAAGATTTCGAGAGACTGTCTTGTCAGTTCCTGTGGTCTGGCAACCTTCTTCATAGAAAGTGGAGCTTGGTGAAATGGGATGTTGTCTGTCGGCCGAAGCAGGAAGGGGGTCTTGGTCTACGACGAACTGATTTGAATGGGTAGGCCTTGGCTGCTAAGCTGTATTGGCATTGGTGTTCACAACAACATATGTGGTGGGCTAAAATTCTTACCCTCAAATATTTTGGTGCGGTGGAAAGCATGGAGGTTGTAAGATTCAATCTGGAGGGGAAAGGTTCTATGATCTGGAGTACCCTCATATGGGGTGCTAAGCTTGTGAAACAGGGCCTTTTTTGGATTTGTAATGGGGGTCGGGAAGCTCTCTTCTGGCATGACTCTTGGGATGGACATCCCCCTATTTTGTCTTCTCATCCCCACCTTCAGGACTTGTGCCAGATTTTTGAGGAGGCGGGTTGGTGTCATGTGGCCGACTTCAAATCTCAACATTCTTTGAGTCAGATTACTATGTCCAGGTGGAAGGACCCTCAGGATTGGCCTCCTGGGGGGGTTTTGGAGGATCGTCAAGTGCTTGCTAAGATTCTTTCGGATCGCACCTGCAACTCTCTTCTTGGGAGAGATGTGCTTGCTTGGGGTCCAGATTTGCGGGGTAAATTTTTGGTTGCCTCTGGTTATCAGGTTTTGGATAAACAGGTCTTTGGGAGCTCTGAGGTTCCTTGGTGGAAGCATGTTTGGAATAAATTTTCTTGGCCTAAGTGTAATTTTTTCTCTTGGCTTGTTGTCCAAGGTAAGTGTCTTACTTGGGACAATCTTTGGAAACAGGGGTTCCAGGGCCCTTCCATGTGTGTTTTGTGTGGTTAGCATGAAGAATGCCTCTCACATCTCTTTTTTCAGTGTTCCTTTGCTAAGGATATCTGGCATCACTGGTGGAATCTCTGGAGCTTACCATGTTGCCATGTCTCTGCCTTGGATGATTTTTGGAGGAGACAGGGATCATCTCCTGCCAAAACCTCTTTTCTTAAAATTGCTTGGAGCATTGGCCCTAGTTTGATTGTTTGGCATCTTTGGTTGGAGCGCAACAGATGGATTTTCTTGGATAAAAAATTGATCTTGGAGCAACTTTGGAGGCGGATTTTTGGGGCTCTGCAGGAGACTTTGTCTGCAAAGTGTGATTTGTCTGTGCCAGTTGATCCTGGGGACTTGGGTGATGTTAATTCCCTGGATCTTGTTGCTGGGGATAGGAGAAATTTGGGCAATGTGCATCGTAGGCGTGGGCGTGAGAGGGTGGCTCGTGATGGCTTCTGGTGTCCGCCTACTCTAGGGGAGCTAAAAATCAATACAGATGGGTCATCTAGGGGTAATCCTGGGCATGCTGGAGTTGGTGGTATTGGTAGAGACAGCTTGGGAGTGGTGGTGTTTTTCTTTTCTATGTATCGTGGTTTGCATACCAATAATCTTATGGAGGCTAGTGCTATCCTTATGGCGATTGAGTGTGCGGTTGGCCTTGGGTGGCGATGGATTGTTTGTGAGTCTGATTCTCAGGTGGTTATTGATATGTTGCATAAGCGACAGTTGGAGGATATGAATTGGTAGCTTGTTGTGGTTGTCAAGCAGATTATTTCTATGTGCTCTTCTCTGGAGTCCATTGTTTTCCACCATATTCTGCGAGAGTGGAATAGGGTGGCTGATGGATTGGCTAGATGGGCGTCGGAGAGGACTGATTCTTGGTATGTGGATGGTTGGGGCAATCTTCCTAATGACATGGCCCCTATTCTTGAGGAGTGGGTTGCTGAGGATATGAGATGCTTCTTGGGTGTGAATTAATTCTTGTTTTGTTGGGCCCCTTGTGGCTTCTTTCTTCTAACTTTGTAATGTTGTTCTGATTCAATAAAGTTTTTACCCTCTTTTTTCAAAAAAAAAGTATATTATATTATAAAATTATTTTTAATATATTATATATTATATTAATATATTAAATTATTATTGTAACTTTGTAATGTGAAATTCACAAACTATAAGTAAATATTATAAAATATTTAAATAATGTAAAGGATGTTGATTCTTTGAAAAAATATATATTTTAAAATATTTGGAGTAAGTTTGTTATTTTAAAAAGTAATTAGCATCATATTTTTTAGAGTAAAGGATGTTTCAATTCTACTAATGTGATTTAATTTTTAAATTAAAAATTAAATAAATAATTTTATGTTGTATAAAATATAAATATTATATAATATTCACAACTAGATCATGACAATATTCTCATTATTTTCATTGAAAGAAATTATATTGTTCATTGAACAAAAAATAACCATGAAAATAATCTAGATGCAACAAATGTGCATGGAAAGCTTTACAATCCTTGATTTTATTACTAAAATAAATATCCCATTACAAATTGGAGACAATATAGATTGCAACATGTATTCATTTAAGCTACAATAAAAGTTTCATTTAAGTTACAATCGAAGTACACAATGTAGTTATAGGAAATTGAACAATCTTAGACACTATTTCCTATATCAAATTAGAGAAATTCCTATCCCTATGCCTCTTCTTTAGAGTTTCAAAAGTCATAACCCTTTTAAATGACAAAGAGATTAAATTTTAGAGAGGATATATCCAGATTGAAGACACATTTGACACTTGAGACTAGTTGAACCCTCAAATTTGTAACAAATTGGGATCTAGAATATACCCTTTTCACCCTCATCCTTAATGCAGACCTTTTACCTGCCTATAAAAATGCTTTTACCAATCACATTTCACTTACAAATGAAAATTTTTTACCCCCAAACATTTTACCCACATACTAGTATTTAAAATAATACATTTAACTCAATATTTTTTAACTAGCATTTTATCTGTTAAACCTTGAAAATCCTCTGAAATTAGTTTTGAAATTTTGTGTAACATTTTCTACCTTATGCAACAAACTCATCTTCTTTATCAATGCTTAAATCATGTCATAAAAATGCCTTAATTTCATGTACGTTCAATTGACATTGCAAACGTAAATGCTTCTCAACCGAGTAAGGTGTAATAGCTCTATGATATCTAAAAATATCATGAAGAATAATAAACCAATTTCCTTGATGTCACTTTTGAATTTTTTGGTTTTATGCTTATTTATTTTGTTTAAGACAACTTGCTTGTTTGTTCTAGTAGAGAATTTGAACGAAAACTTGTTTTTTATGTACCTATTATTTATTTGTTTTATAAACATTGTTACTAAAACTTAGCAAACACAACAAATTAAAACAAAACTATTCTAAGCGCAACTCTTGTTTTATTCGTATTTCTTATTGATTTATATTTTAAATCTTTGTTTTTTCTTTTTGATTGACTTATCTTTGTGATCAGATCTTGATTTATCTTTAAATATTTTTATTTATTTATTTAATCTTTTAATTTACTTTTTGTTTTTAATTTATTTATTTGATCTTTTTTAATTTATTTGAATCTTTGTGATATTTTTTATTTATCTTCTATCTTTGATTTATTTATTTTCTCTTTTAATTTATCTATGGTAAAGATTCCCAAATATTTGTGATTTATCTTTGATTTCTCTTTGTGATTTATTTTTTATTTCTCTTTGTGATTAAATCTTTGATCTTTTAATTTATATTTATATTTTTGATTCATTTTTTTGATATTTTAATGAAATCTCTAATTTTCTTTTTTGATTGAGTTATCTTTGTGATTTATTTTTGGTTTCTCTTTTTATCAAATCTCTTCAATTTATTTATTTGATTTTTTAATTTATTTATTTTTGTGTTTGATTTAATTATTTGAACTTTTAATTTATTTATTTTTTGATCTTTGTTTTATTTATTTGATTTTTTAGTTTATTTTATAATAAATATTTTCAAATCTTTGTGATTTATCTTTGATTTCTTTTTGTGATCAAATATCTCTTTGATTTGATTTTTTTGTTTGATCAAATCTCTTTGTTTTGATTTTTTATTTCATGAAATCTCTTTGTTTTTTTATTTTTTTGTTTCATTAAATTTATTTTGATTTTTTCTATTTCATGAAATCTATTTATTTTGATTTTTTAATTTCATCAAATCTTTTTTATTTTGTATTGAAAATATTTATATATAATTGATTCATTTTCTTTTTTAATCAAATCTCTTTGATTTTGATTTTTTTATTTGATCATATGAATTGAAAATTATAATTGTCTTTCTTGTTCTTTGTGATTGAAAATTACTTCCCATTTTTCCTAACAGTGGCTGCACAAAATATTTAAAAAGCCTCTCATTTTGTATATGTGTTATTCCTACAGGCATTTACATTTGAATTTATCTGCTCTTCCAGAAAAGAAAAAATATATTTGGAATGAAATAAAACAAACATAGGATATTCCATTCTTGTTTGATAAATGTTGAACAATCATTTAAAATTATCAACTTGTTTGATAAATGTTGAACAATCATTTAAAATTACAAGAGAATAGGATTATCCTTAAAGTTAAATTTGAATTAGATTCTAATTATTGTTATATGCTAAACTAATTCATATTGTGAAATTAAACTAAATTTTAATTTTAAAATATCATAAAATATTTTACATCCAAAAACTCTGATTTATATATTATTAATGGCTTCAATTGAAAAATATAATTTAAATGAATCTATATGTTGGATGACTTCTTTGGAAATTGGGTTTTTCAATGGTCAAACCAAACCAAAAAAAAATGATTGTATGAAATGCTTATCTTCTTTGGAAATTGAGTATTCTTATGGCCATATCAGACAAAGCAACAAAGCCAATAGGGATGGAAACGATCACCGCCACTTATGAATTCAGACACCACTTCATGGAAACTATCATCATTCGAAAGAAGGTGAGTATAGAAAAGTGAATTACATGATAAAAAGGAACCATTGACTGCTGTCCACTCAAATGCAATCATGGAATAGATCAAGAGGGCATAAACTACAAACTGCACAAGAACATAAGGAACCTCAATTGCCACCTGCACAAATAAATAACAAGGGGATCATCTAATTAATCATAGGTTGCATGGTTGAGCATCATTGAGAAGATAACAGGGACGAAATCTAGACTACCTGTCCAAGCCACACTATGTACATTCCATCTACTCTTTCTCTATAAAAGACAGTCCTTTCCACATGGACCACAGGTTGTGCAATGGATGCATTGCTTACTCCAACAAAAGTATAGAGCAATACACTGCTCTCAAATATTGAATAAATCTTTTGGATTACCTCTACAAAAACTATTGTAGCATTCGACATTCTATCCAACATGCTCAACACACATTTGACCAAAATAAAAATATAATTATGTAATAGGCTAAAAATTCAATTGTATACATGAGATGCGATTGGACATGAAAGCTGCAATTAAAATGAATATACCATTAAAACCTCATTAAAGGGAAGTGCATGAAGAGTTACAGGTCCTGCATATTGGCAGCTAAGCTCATTGAAGGGTCATATTTTTTCCTTCTGTAGCAAAATTGTTTAAAAAACATTATACTTGAATCAATGTCAACCAAACCTTTCATTAAATCCCATTTTGGGAGTATCAACCAAACCTTTCAGCCTGAGAAATCTGCTTGCACATCCAAAGCATAATTCGGGTCTCGAAATCTGCATGGCACCCTAAGTCGTAACATATCAACAGATTAAGAGGACTACCTATAAAGAAGATGAGTAAAAGAACTCCTTATTGTGCATAACGATTGTAAAACAATCCTTATTCTTTTAATTTAGCAAGGCCTAAGAACTCATATTCTTATCTAAATTTTAAAGATCTACAGGAAAGCAATGAAATCCCAAAAAATCTGATTTAGAAAGACTCTTTGCTTCTACACTTGAATACAGTGGAATCCTCCCCTGTAAATGCAAACCCTCACATAAAATATTAACAAGAGAGCTTTATAGAAAGTTTCTTCTTACATTTGCCTCCACCGAGCAGATGATGGACGAGCTTCTCACATCCAAAGAGCCGATTAAACGACTCTGAAACGGTTGATTTTTCAGTGCTTTCGAATAATGTCGTAGAACTCTGTTTTGGGGCGCTCTCCGGAGATGTTTCCATGAAATTGTTCAGTAGATTTTTGGCATGGTTGCTGAAAAACAAAGACCAAGATCAAATAGTTAAAATGCAAGACAAAATATTCAACAAAAAAATGTAGATTGCACAAAATCAATACAGAAACATGCCTGTTGACAACCTGGTGATTGAAAATTGTACCGATGGAATATCTGAGAACGTGTTTTATTTATATTACTTTTCCAACCCAACCCACTCGTTTACTACCCTACCAAAATAGTATGTCAGTCTTTCATGCAGAGTGTAATGCCTCTATTTTAGCCGCCTCTTTAAATGCAAAATTACTCTACAATGTATAACACATTTGTTGCAGAGAGAAAAAAGTTTTAAATGTTGGCAACAACATGGAAAAAGTCTTCTATTTTATATATTTGGGTTGTTCTTTGCGTGGACTGGTAGCTGGCTATCAAATTTTTCAAAAAGCTCAAAATGTTAACTATGATTTTGATGCCATGTAGATTGCCTCTCGGTGAAAAAATAAAATTAAAAATAATACTTAACTAAATTTAAAGTAAAATAAAATAAGGTAATATTTTATTGTTATTGTAGACATTAAAAATTATCTTAATTTAATATTTTTTGGTCATAGGTGAGAGGCGATCTACAGTGGAAGTTAAATCTATGTTAACATTGAGAGGCGATCTATAGTGGAAGCTAAATCTGTGTTAACATTTTTTTGCAGAATCTTAATTTAATATTATTTTATAGAATCTGATTTTACAGAAAGACTAGCAATGTTTGTTAGCGTTGTTATCTCTTTGTTCGAGCAAATGCATGCTAAGCTAACTAAGCCACAATTGTTAGTTTCATTTCATGTATAAGTTAACTTGAGAAACAACACTACCCTCATCACCATAGGTGCAAACTATTGTTAAGTTTTCTTTCACTGCCTTTATCACCGTAGGAGCAACAACAATTAAGTCTGCTTTTCACCACAATCTCTTTGCTGCGGTTCTTATATGTAATGTTTCTTTATGCATTGTAATTAATTCGGTTAATAGAATCTTAATTTTTGTTCTTGTTCTAATTTTTATCCTTGTTATTTATCTACAATCTTTTCTTTCTTTTCTAGCCAGATCTACTCTATATTTGCAGGTTTAACTCAAAATTTTCATGGTATCAAAGCTTAAGGCCCGAGCTAGGAAGAAGGAGAGTAAACTTCTTTTTGCAAATTAGAGTTGTTCACAAGAATGGAATTTCCAGCCTTTACACATTTGTCACCATATAACTATTACCTAAGTTACCGGTTCGAGTTTGGGGACAAGTGCGGGTACGAGAACCCGGTACGTGGGTACATGAATTTTTTTTTAGGGGTTTGGGTACGTATGGGTATGTGTGTGTGTATATATATATATGGGTACATGTATATATATATATATACATATATATATACAAAAAATATATGGGTACATGTATATATATATGTATTATATATACAAAAAAAAGAGAAATAAACATAATTGTAAAACTAAATCATTTCTTAGTATGATACTTGATCGTTGATCAATGCCAAATGCCAAAGATAAATGTTAAATGCCAATTGATAGTTGAAAAATATTCAAATAAGCCATACCAATAATATCATATACGTCTGTGTTCACCCAACAAGTACCTGCATGTACCCGCAGACGAACCCATACCGGGTTCGAGGCCTACGGGTACAAACTCTACAACAAAGACTATTATGAATGGAAGCCAATGACTCTACTTCAACTTAGAAGTAGAGGCTTATTTCAAATAGTTATGGCAACAGAGGTTGAACCGAATGTTGTAGTTGAAAAATCCAAACATTTCAACCATATGGATGAGGCCTTCAGTCTCCTATGCTTATCCACATCTCCAGAATTGTTGTTTCATGTTGAAGCATGCAAAAATCCAAATGAGGTGTGGACTATGCTAGAGTCTCTTTTTGGGAAGCAAGATGAGATGTAGGGTCACATCCTTGAAAATGAGCTCAACTTACTAGATCCGAGCAAAATTAAAAATATTCAAGACTTTTTCACAAAGTTCAAGGCCTTATTACTCTAGCTGAAAGGATGCAGAATCAAAAAATCTCAACAAGAAAGAAAATTAGTTCTTGCTATTTTGTCAAAATTGGGTCCAAAATATGTTGTATTTGTCTCAACTTTTCACATAGTCAGGTTCACAACAAAAGCAAATCGGAAGATGCCCACACTTGATAAATTTATTGAGTCTATGATACATGAGCAAGATAAGCTCATAAAGATGGGTACATTAAAAAATTCCAAAGCTCATGCTCTTACTATGCAAACAAGTGGGAAGAACAGTTTGAAACCCAATCAACAATCCAAAGGCAAAGGGAAGAGGGAACCAAATCCAAGAAAGGGAGACAATCTCAAACCTTCAGATGAATCTTCTAGCTCAAAGGAAAAGGACAAAAGGGAGAAATCAAAGTGTAGCTATTGCAACCATGGTTACCATCCAGAATCATCATGCATAAAGAAGACCATTGACCTCATGGCGCAGACACTTCAACAAAATAATCTTGGTAGCTTTATTCCAGAAAGTTCCAAGAAGAAGGAAGAAAAGGCACCAGAAGAAAGAGGTAATGCACATGCATTAATTGCTATTCATTCTTCTCCTCATGCATGGATCCTTGACTTCGGAGTTTCACACCACATGGCAGCTACAAAAGCTCAATTTTTTCAATGTTGAATAACTACAAAAATGCCAACAATGGATGAATGATGTTTGCAAGTTTTTCTTAAAGAACTATGCAGTAGAATTTTTGGCATTAATTGTTATTGCTGGTAGTCAAAACCATTGTTAAGGCATCATCTTCAATTTTCACTTCTTGTCTTATGTGAAAAGTTTTTGAAATGCATTTTGTTAAAACTTTATGTGAGGGTTTTTCTGAGGAGGGTAATATTCAAATTTGATTATTCTTTCTGATTGTATATCGCACATGTTCTTTAGATTTCTACTTGACTATACCATGTATTCTTATCATTTATTTTATAATTAGTTTTTATAGACGATTTGAGAGTTCAAGCTGGTTAATATTTTTTTGCAATGTTTACATGTTCCTATTGGTTGGTATGTGATGGGAGATTAAAATACTTTCATTTAAAGTTTTTTATGTTTAAAAGGACTTGTTTTTATTGTTAATTGACATAACTAGTGGTAGACAATAAACTAACATATTTTCCTATTTTACTTTATGCTTAACTAAATTAGCAAATATTTTGGAAGTGATAGCTTATTATTAAATGTGTTGCTTTATGATGACTTTGGATGAGATGATTATGCTGCATTAATCTTTATTGCCATAATTTTTGTCCTTTTCATAAGGGTTTTTAACAGGGTATCTTAAAGATTGATGAGACAGTTAACTTCTCTATCTAATCCTAAGGAATGACTATGCCATAGATAGGCCCTACTGGATGATAAGTCACTCAAAATCTGAATCGACTTCTTCATAGTTGGTTGAGGAACTTTTACTTCCAGTGCCAATCTGGCATAGTTCTGGCATTAATCCTCCATAGTCAACTTCAGTTCTAGTTTTAGTTTCATTTTGTAATCTGTAGATGGCCACCTTAAGTTTTGGCAGTTAACGCCATGTTAGAAGTTAATAAGGATATTTTATAAATATCCACATTTTGGTCTTAGTTAGGAGTTAGATAATTTGCAATTAGAATTTTTCTATAATCACAAGCAATACTTTGTTCGGTGTTCTACTTTTGATCAATGAGAAAGGAAGCAAGAAGTTAATTAATTCACTATGTTGAAAGATCTTACCTAAGGAAGAGCAGGGCCCGCTTAACCTTTGGAATGATCTTATGGTATTTTGTTAAGCACTGTTATTTTCTGATATTAAAATCTATAGTAGAAATTGATTTTGAATTGTTCAATCATTAAAATCATCTTCTATCTTGGTAAATGTTAAGATTAGATAATCTGTTTACAATTGCATTTCAAAGTTTCAATTGTTATGGTTAAGATCAAATAGTTTGAATGTTTAGATTTGTTTATGAGAAATGTTAAATGTAACCAACCGTCTAAATCAATTAGAATTAAGGTTTGTTTGTTAGGCTTATTAAAGCAATGGTAGGAATTTATGAAAAGATGGAGTTGAAGTCTGTTCATAATCTATTCATGGAGATTAGTCTTTATGATTTTTAGAATAATCATCATTTTCCTGCAATTCATTTCTACTTTTAAATTAGCATTTAATTTTTGACAATTAAATTATAGATTTCTTTTAAAGAAAAATAGAATTAATTTGGAATTCCACATTTTAGATTAAGGATTAAAGTAATCATTAATTGTCTCCACGAATTGGTCTAAATCAAAGCCAATAAAGTCAAAATTAAGTCAGTAGAACTTTAAATTAGAAGTTAAAGTAGATTTAAATATTAGGAATCAGTTGCTATAGTTGAGCTCCTGAAGAGCTCTGAAGAGCTCCTGAAAGCTCTTGAAGAGCTCCGAAGAGATCCTGAAAGCTCATGAAGTAGGAAAAATGATACCTGAAGTCATTGTTTATAGTGAAACCCCCCCAAAAAGAATCCATGACAACTATCCTTATCGCATATTGCTATGAGACACACCTAGTTTGATAAAAGAATTAATTAAATGATGAAATTTGTGACATCAATGACCTTGCCCATGATTTTTGGTGCTGTTGCTGAGGATACTTAAACGATTTGGCTATTTAGTGTGAAGCCTTAGTGTTGATAGGGAAGAGAGATCTGAAATAGTGGATGAGACAAAGCAGAGACCAACTAGGAAGGTTTCTTCCATGAAACATTGAAATTAGAAGAAATCTTGATTTTAATCAATAGGATATCTAGCAATACCAAATTGAAAATCAAGAAATCATTCAGGAAAACCCCATTGAAAATCAAGAAGAGAACATAAATCCAATCCCAAGAGAAGAAATGGGTGACCAACTGGTAAGTCCACCAACAAATAGAACCTTTTCAAATCCTATCAATCTTGAAAGACAACTTGATGAAACCCCTATGAAAAACATTTCGCCCTTAGTTCTTCCAACATTTAGGGGAAAAAATGCATAAGACCCTGATCAATTCCTATTTGAATTCAAAATCTTATGCCAAACCTACGATTATTCAACTGATAATCATAAGTTGAAGTTGTTTCCTTCAACATTGAAAGAATCGGCTTTAAGATGGTTTATGGGTTTAGGGTCAGGAACGATTAGGACTTGGCAACAGATGGAGACCGAATTCTTGGACAAATACTAGGATTACTGTTGAGTGAGAGATAGAAAGGAAGAACGGTTTCAAATAAAACAATTAGAGGATGAAAGTCTAGAAGACTATGTTGATAGATTTCAATTTGTACATCAAAGGTGTACTAATGGGCTGGATGACGAAATCAAAAAAACAATTTTCCTGAGAGGGATTGAAGATCATTCTAGAGAATCCTTGAACCTAATGGGAAAGGGAGACATTAACAAGCTTTCCTTGGATGACATTGTGGAGATCTGTAGAAACTAAGTTCTAGAACTACAGTGGGGACTCAAAACTCTAGGGGAAACCAGACTCACACCACTAATGTATTTGAAGTAATGGAAGAATTGGCCAACATGAAGACTGATCTGCTACTAAATCTTAACATGCAAGGAGAAAAGAGGACCACTGAACCATTATCAATTTATTGCTCTGAATATAGGGGAAAACACCTTTTGAGGGAATGCCCATTAAATCAAGTTAAAATTTGTGAGATTTGTGAAAAACCACACCCAACTAGTTCTTGCAATCTTTTGGTAGGAATAAAGAACAATATCAAGAAACCACCAGTAATCGAGGAAGAACTCAATTACATCAGCCAAAGACCTTAGAGCCAAGGGTATAACACAAATCCAAGACAATATGGTTCACAATCAAACTGGAATCAAAACCCATGGCAGAACCAAAATCAGTGGACCCCACAATATCAGCCACAACCCCAACCTACATATTGGGGGCAACTAGAGTGGATGAATCCCCAATGGAACCAATCCCAATGGTAGTCTAACCAGCAACCCCAATGGCAAGCAAATCAATCCTCATGGTAGCAGAATCAAAAACAATTCCAACCATGGCAAAATCAGGGACAAAAATGACCATGGATACAAACACCTCCAACCCTTAATGCCCCTAATGCTTCCAATGATCAGGTGAATCAACCCCAAATGCCAACTCAACCCGGTTCTGTCATTGTAAAAAAAGAAATTGAGAATCTGCTTAATGTGGGATTCATATACCCAATATCTGATAGTCAGTGGGTCTCTCCACTGGTTATTGTTCCAAAGAAAAATGGTAAATGGCGAGTCTGCATAGACTATAGAAAATTGAATAAGGCCATAAGAAAGGACCATTTACCATTGCCATTTATCGACCAAGTACTAGATAATCTCGCATGAAGCAACTACTTCTCATTTCTTGATGGCTTTAGTGGATATAACCAAATCCAAGTAGCCCTTGAAGATCAAGACAAAACTACCTTTACATGTCCTTGGGGTACGTATACATATACTGTCTTACCATTTGGACTATGCAATGCACCTGCGACATTTCAAAGAGCAGTACTTGCAATATTAGCAGATTTCACCACTTCATGTGTAGAAATCTATATGGATGACTTCACAGTCCATGCTAAAACATATGATGAAGCATTACAAACACTAGAAAAAAATTTACAACGTTGCAAAGATCATAGTTTATCACTCAATCATGAGAAAATTTCCATTATGATGACAAAGGGAATTGTTCTGTGACATCACATCTCAAAAGAGGGGATAAAGTTTAATCCCAAGAAAGTTGAGATCATATAAAACATTGAAGTCCCAAAGAACCAAACTGGAGTAAGAATTTTTCTTGGACATGCAGGGTATTACAAAAGATTTATAGAAGGATTTAGTAAAATAGCATCACGATTATTCACCCTATTCAAAAAAGAAGAAGAATTTGTATGGACAGAGGATTGTCAGAAATCCTTTGAAACAATTAAGATAGCTTTAACAACTTCACCCATTATCAAAGGACCAGTTTGGGGAGAGCCTTTTCACATACATGTTGACGCATCTAAGTTAGCCATTGGTGCATTTTTAGGACAAAAAGATGAAAATGATGCCATGCATGCGATTTACTATGTTAGCAAAAACTTAAATCTTGCTACAAGAAACTACACAACAACAAAGAAGGAATTTATAAAATCTACGTACATACAGACCATGCTGCAATCAGATATCTAATGAATAAGGCAGTGGTAGGTGGACACATTATCAGATGGTTAATTTTATTACAAGAATTTGATGTAACTATTGTTGATAAGCTTGGAAAGGACAATGTTGTTGCTCACTTTCTTTCCAGAATTGTTTTACAGGATAACCAAGAACCAATGGATGATGCATTTCCAGATGAACACTTATTTGCTATATCAGTTCATCCACCATGGTTTGCTAATTTGGAAAATTACCTTGTTACACAAAAATTTCCAAGTCAATTTAGTAATAAGAAAAAGAAGAGGTTAATCCGTGAAAGTTCCAGATTTCAATGGATTAATGGTCTTCTATTTAAATTATGTCCTGACCATGTTTTACACAGATGTGTAACAGAATTGGAAGTTTATGATGTCGTACATGCTTGCCATCACAAACCTAAAGGAGGACACTTTTTAGTTGTAAGAATAGTTCACAAAATCTTGGGGGCTGGCTGCTTTTGGCCAACAATGACAACGGATGCAACATTCTTTGTCAAACATTATGATGAGTGCCAAAGAATGGGGAAGCCTACAACAACCATGGAGATGTCAATGCAGCCACAAATAGCCCTTGAACCATTTGAAAAGTGGGGCATCGACTTTGTGGGACCAATAAATCCACCTTCTAGGGGTCAGAGATATATCCTTGTTTGTACCGATTATGAAAAAAATGGGCCGAGGTGAAAGCACTACCAGAAGCAAAAGAAGATAAAGTTGCAAATTTCCTTTATAAGAAAATTCTCTAATGATTTGGTGCACCCAGAGAAATTGTTTCAGATTAGGAACCACAATTTGTGTCAGCAATGATGGAAACATTTTTACAAAGGTACCAAATAACTCACAGAAAATCTTTACCTTATCACCCACAGGCAAATGGACAAGTAGAGGTCACAAATAGAGAATTGGAGAATATTCTAACAAAAACAATTTCTTTAAAGAAAACAAATTGGGTAGATAGGCTAGACGAAGCAATCTGGGCCTATAACACCACATGGAAAGCAATGGCTGGGTTCTCTCCATATGAACTTGTGTATGGAAAGAAGCTAGTCATGCCAATTGAATTTGAGTTGAAAATATTGAAGACAATAGTAGAAGTTGGAATTGACCTGCCAGAAGTAGAGAAAAGTAGAATTTTGCAACTTAATAAACTTGTTGAAATGAGAATGGAGGAACTTTAGCATACAAAAGTGATTCAAAAGCAAAAGAAGGAATGGCATGATAAACATATTGTGTCTAGATAGTTCAGAGAGGGAGATTGGGCACTATTATTTGACTCCAGATTTGAAAAGTTTAAAGGAAATTTCCATACCAGATGGCTGGGATCGTATGAGATACAACAACTATTCAAGAATGGAGTTGTCTAGTTAGTTCCAATTGATGGGGAGAAAAGAGTCATGATAGTTAATGATCATCGACTGAAAACTTACCATAAGCCAACAACAAAGGAGGAATTTCTGGATGAAGTGCAACACAAAATTGAACATTTTCTCATGGAAGATATCTCTTCCATGAGAGAAGATCTTTGAACCTTTGAAGAAGGAAAATAAACAAGGTAAATTGAAAACTAGTAATTGGTTGTTTACCTTGAGAAAAATGGAAGTAAATTGAAAACCAGCAAATGGCAGTTTACTTTCAAGATTTTTTTTTTAAAATAAATAAATAAAGAAATAAATAAATTTTGATGACTGAAAATTAGAAATGGCAGTCTATCTAAGTTAACTTCTACAAGCTCCTAAAGGCTCCTGAAGAACCCCTCAAAAGCTCCTGAAGGATCCTGAAGATCTTGAAGACTAAAGAGTCTGAAGACTTCGTCTCTACTCGAAAGCTCTTGAAGACTCCTAAAATTCCAAGCTCCTAAGAGCTCTTGAAGACTCCTGATGAACTCCTGAGGGCTCTTGAAGAACTCAAAGGCTCGAAATAAATTAAGGTGCGCATTTAATGTGAATATTGTTTTCAAAATCATTTTCTAAGGTAGTTAGACTAATTTAAATTAAGTAAATATTTATGAGTCTAGACTTCTTCGCCACAATGTTAATTAATGATAATAATAATTCCACTTTTAATGATTTCAAAAAGTGGCAGATTGTTAGAATAAGGAATGATGTGACATAGATGATGTCATTCGAGGACAACGGATCTCTTCATGATTTAGTTATCTTTTCAAAAATCCTCCCAAGTACATGATGGCATGTGTAATGAATGTTGCTAACCTTGCTAATTGAATTGCAAGTTTCAAGTTGTGGCGTGTGAATCGTCTGGAGCAATAAGGAATTAAATGCAGACTATTAATGGCATGTTATGTCATTTTTGAAATTGGTTGCTCCCAAATCAAGAAACAATTTATTCCACACCTTTTTGGTAAGCAATTCAGATTGCTAGTTGAAGTCCGCTAGTGAAGTCTGCCATTTTTGACAGAGAAAAATGGGGAACAAGAGAAATTCTAAACCAGAGAACTTCAATCTTGATTTAGAGACCAGAAAATTGTTTGAAGAAGCTAGGTGGCTAAATTTTGTGATGCAGTATGAAGGCTTCCAACCAGAAATGGTTGGAGAATTTGTGACAAATTTCAACGTAAATGTCACCAGGGTAAGGGGAGAAGTAATAGAAGTCACACCAGAAATTATAAGTGAAATTTCTGGAGTTTCGAATGGAGGAAAACCGGTTAACAAAGGCCGAGTTAATTTTGAGAAATTGGTGGTTGCATTTCACCAAGAGTTGGAAAGAAAGCCAGAGATACAAATTCACAAAGGGGACCAATGTGGCATAGCTCGTAACAGTTTGGACGAGCCCTGAAGGACTGCTGTGACTTGGCTTATGAAGTTCTTCAC